>JANAVB010012800.1:1308118-1411325 GCA_029216955.1 Iris pallida | reverse complement strand
TATAGTATATATAATAATATATATATATATATTATATATATATATATATATAATATATAGATAATATATATATATATATATATATATATATCTATATATATATATATATATATATATATATTATATATTTTATATATATATATAGATTATATATATATATTAGGGTTATGGTCCCCAACTCATACGGCCACAAAGAGAAGGTTTCTCTCTTCACTTTTGTATCCCATCAACAGAGGAACAAAGATTTTATCTTGTTTTAAGGGTCATAGCGAGTTGGAAGATCGAACCCCATAAAGGGCGTCCGCTTCAAGATCCATCAAGCTAACAATGGATTCAGGTACGCTTCCGCATTTAATTTTGTTCTTCATCTCATGATATACATACATACATACATATAATATATATATTTTTTTATATATTATATATATATATTATATATATATATATATATATAATATATATATATATATATCAATATTTGATTTTTTTTATTTATTGATTTATACACAATGGTATGTTAGTTCAAGTGGTATATATTAGTAGTGGGTTAGGTTCAATTTCACAAGCTACAGTTATTTTTATCATCAGTTCTTTGTAAAATTCCTTCGAAATAGGCTTCAGACTCGGGTGCGAATGTGGACATGGAAGTATGTATGTATGTTGTATATATATATATTATAATATATATATATATATATATATATATATATATCAATATTTGATTTTTATTTATTTATTGATTTTACATAATGGTATGTTAGTTCAAGTGGTATGTATGGTAGGGGAGTTTAGTATGGGTTAGGTTCAATTTTACAAGCTACAGTTATTTTTATCATCAGTTCTTTGTAAAATTCCTTCTAAATAGGCTTCAGACTCGGGTGCGAACGCGGACATGGAAGAAAGGCACAAGTTAGCACTTTGATGATTTGCACTGAAGCGATTGGTTGAGCGAGGTTAGAGTGCATTGCTAGCTACAAGGTTGGCATGCAGATGGTGTGTGGTTGGTTGCATGATGTTGTTGTGCATTGTTCCAAGGCTGGCATGATGCTGAAGCGTAGTTAGTGCGTATGCGACCCTCACCACAAGCATTTCTCTTGTTGTTTGATTTTAGAGCTCATAACTGATCAATTAAAGGAGTTACTTCTTTTGTTGAATTTTGTCATTACTGATGATGACTGGTCAGTTTCGTAACTAACCTAGTAATAGTTCTTTCCTATATACAGGGCCCTAATTGGTTAGGGATGAATCCTTCATAATAGAATATAATAGACTCTTAAAGATTTTCAAGAAGAAACTCCAGCTCCTTCTAGTAGTCGGTGCTTCTTTGCACTTAGCACAACAATTCTTGTTCAAGTGTTATTGCTCAGTGGAAAATACAAGAGGTTTCCAGAAATTCAATAGCCATTAAGTTCATTCGAGATTTGTTGGTTCCCAGGAGAGAACCTATGGACTAGATCAAATCTCGCTTTGAATAATGGTGGTTCTAATCACCCAAGCAAGTTGATTTGCTAATTTTGTTAGCATCCCTTTAGCGAATTTTTACTGCTCACAATTATTTGTAATAGTTCACACTACTAGTTAATAGATTATTATGCTTTAAATTGCAACTGGTTTATAATTTAGTTCTTGAGACTTGTACGTACATATACAACAATCTTAAACTGAGATTCCTTGTAAATTTCAGTTATAAGAATCTCTTATCACGTCATCGTGATTGAAGTCCATACAAGTCATTGTGATTGAAGTTTGATGACGAGTAGTATAATAACTAGAAAGGTAGATCATCCTTAATCTTCAACTCGTCAATGTAATATATGTTCTATCTAGAACAAAACAAAAAAATTCCAACAACGAACAATGTTGAAGTATTCTTAGTTGCGATAACTGCACATAGCAGGTAATAAAGATAATAACCTCTGTAAGTTACGAATTCTTAATTCATTGGAGGATTCTTAGCTAAATCCTACAACAAAAAGAATGCAAGAAACATTGGATGTCTCTTAAAAATAGTACAAAGATGATGAACATGTGTTCAAAATATATCTCCTTAATAAATTTATGTCAATGAATTTTGAAGACAAAAAGACTGCGATGTCCTAGGTAAAGGAGTTTATGAAGCTTCAACAAAAGTTGAAGGAAGATGATGTCTATGTTGAAAAAATTATAGGGGGAGTAATTCTATATAAACTCTCTACAAGCTGGGATTGCTTCATATAGATACGTACCACAAGAGAAGAAGTAAAGATAGAAGATCTTATGTGTTTCATCCGCATTGAATATGAAGCTACATCAAGGATTAAAGTGGACTTTTTCCAAATAGTTTGCTCAAGAAAACATGAAAATTGGAGACTAGCAGCAAGAAGAAATTTAATTTCAACAGTAGAAGTGATTTCAAGGATCTTAAATGAAGTTAAGTTTCTTCAAGACAAAGTCGAAGGAAGATGTAGTGAGATACCAAAATGTGCCAAATCAAATATTTGGTGCAACTATGGTAGTATGAGGCAGTGGTGGGGGGGGGGGTACCAAAATGTAATAGAAGTGCGCTTGAAGTGGTTTGTCAACTTCTATAAGTCCCTAGAATTAATTCTAAAATTTTAGAGTCTAAAAATAATCTAATAATAATTAATTAGGGATTCTAAGAATTTTAGAAATATATTGGGAAGGATTCTGAACCCCAAAATTTTATATAAGCCTAAAATGAAAGATTATAATTTCCCCTATTTTTTTATATTTTTGTGAATTAATTTGACATTTATTTCACTTAATAAACCCTAAACATATATTAGAAAAAAAAGATAAAAAATTCCAAAAGGAGGCCCCAAACCTACACCTTCCGGGAGGGGGGGGGGCTTCGTATGTCATTATTGACAGCATCTAAGGGCAAGCCCGTATCGCTAGCTGGACATCCCACAGCTTGGGACCCCAAGCTGACTCGGGTCCTACCTTTATGAGAGGCAAAGAAAGAGGGGGGTGGGTGTCCTACCTTTTGGTGCCACCCCAGCCCCGCACGCATAACTCTTGGATCAGATGTCATGCCCTGATTATGTCGAATCGTTCATCATCACTTTGATTATCGCCAAATTAGTCATTCTCATTGGGCATGATGATGTACAAGTCTATACTGTACTTGTACAAGGCAAAAATGTGCATATTATAAATCCATTTTGAAATATCAACACACAACACAGCAGAAACATTGAATGCACAATGTAGAAAGAATTAACTCACTTTACTGAAATAATAGTAGTAGAGACAACTTTTTTTAGTACAACTCGAAATGTCGTTCCGGCTTACATAGCTTCATGAAAGAAAATAACTGATAGGTTGTCATGAAATAATTTGTCGTTCTATACATTATGCCCCATTATTACAAGTGAAATCTAAGCAGTAACTTGAAACTCTAAAATACTTTGAAATAACTTTCGCTAGGCAGAAGCTCTCAAAACCATCAATAAAGGTCTTATCTACTTCGTGCACCCTTTTTTCCAATACCTGTGGAGGAGGGGTCAGCACATTTGGAAATTTGGAAATGCACTGGTGAATTCTATTTGGCCCATTCAGCTAAATCAATACTTTTGAAAATTATGTGGCAAACATTTTAAATCATGCGATCTTTCTATTAGGGACTTGGGTCATTTAGTAATTCATATTCATGGCAATAACAAAGCAGCAATATAACTCATAAAATATGCATTAAATTTTACCAAATGTCGATCCAGCGTGTTGACACATCCGGTCACAGTCAACTTGATTTCGATAATTAACAAAAGTTCGAGTCGATACATGAAATACAAGACTTCAGAAGGATGCATTAAAAAAATTTAGAAGCAGTGAATCAGTCGAGTCAATTTTATATTTTATTATATATTTTTCATTTATTGAGGCTACGATATTTGTGAGTCGGATCGCACTGACATTTAGTTGTATCTTCACTCAATAAATCCTATCCAATAACCGAAAATGATTTCACCCAAAATCAATTTTTCTTGAACCAAAAATCTATCCATACATTTTGGAATCCACGAAACCGAACTCGGTGCTCCTGAAAATCCTACTGGTCAGAATAAGCTACCTATTCTTTTGGCACCCAACGTTCAAAAATTTGAACATTAGGGCATCCGAGTTCTGCCTCTGTTCCAAAAATTACTATAGATAGAGAAGAAATTTTCCATTTCAATTATCAATTCATTCTTTCTTCTTTTATATTCTATACAAGCCATTCAATCTTCAAATCTCGAAGACAATTCATATTCTTCTAAGTGCCGGTGTATTTTCAATTAGAAGTAATCGAGTTGTACAAGCTTGGCGTACGAAAGCTATTTTGTTTAGAGTTGAAATTGTCGTGCCCTTCGGATAAAAGTACCAGGTTTAAGAAGTCGACATGCCCTTCGGATTAAAGCACGTGGTGTAACTGCTACTTCAAAATAGTGGATTAACTCCAAGCAAGAGTTTTGGGGCTTGGACTAGTCCTCTTAAAGAGATATCAAGATAAAATTCTCGATGTTTTGTGTTTTCTCTCTCTATTACTCTATTGTTTACTTATTTGTCTTTTTTATACACGTAGTTATACACTGTCTTCTTATTACTCAATTATTTTTAAAATTAGGGGTATTACTTTTGCTACACTCTATCCACCCCCTCTAGAGTTGCCATCGATCCCACATTTGGTATCAGCGCTAAGTTTCTCTAAAGTGGACTGACATTTCTCGAGAAATGGCAACCATGAAAACAATAAACACTAATAATAGTTAAAGAGTCAACAAATAAGCCACCCCTATTTGATGTCACAAACTACACGTATTGGAAGACATGCACGAGTTTTTATCTCAAGTCATTTGATTTCGATTTATAGTCAATTGTTATTGATGGTTATAAGAAATCAGCTCGAATCGTCATAGATGGAAGCTTGGTTGAGAAACCTCATGACAAATATACTGATCACAAAAAAAAAACATCTTGATGCAAAGCTATAAATGCTTTATTCGGTACAGTAGATAGAACATAATTCAATAGCTCTACATATGCCACATCTTACGAGGTTTGGAAACTTTTTGAGGTAACTCATGAAGGAACTTCATAAGTGAAGGAATCCAAAGTCTCAAGACTTACACAAGATATCAGGCATTCAAAATGAAGCCTAATAGACTATCATAAATATTTTACTCATTTTCTATATATTGCTAATCTTTATCTTCTTTTGGAAAAGATTACAGCAATCATGAAAAGATACGCAAGGTTCGAGGGCTAACCAAGAAATGGAATCCTAAGGCAACTGCTATCATTGAAGGAAATGATCTCACAACAATGACTCTCGAGACACTAATGGGAAAGCTTATGAAACATGAGCTTGGTATAAAATAATTTGAGGAGTCAACACGAAAGGAGAAGACCATTGCATTCAAAGCACATCATAAGATGGCCTACGATGATGAAAGTGAGAATGAAAGTCCAGACAATGAACAAATGGCCCTTATGACTCGAAAGTTCAGAAGATTTCTAAATATAAAAAATCATACAAAAAAAGATAGATCCTAAAGATGATGAAGAACAACTATAAAAAATAGGCCATATCAAGAAAGACTGTCCTACTGCAAAAAGAAAATTGATATGAATGTTCGAGTAAGAGAAGATCATCATCCAAGAATTATGCTAACACAAGCATTTGGTGTGAAAGTGAGGCAAGCAATTATGAAGAAGAAGAAGAAAGAAGAAGAATAAGAAGAAGAAAAACCTCGCAACACAGCAAATTTATGCTTTATAGCTACAGATGCAAAAGTAACTAGTAACCCATTATATGAAGACTTTCATTTGATGAGTTATCTGATGCATTCAGTGATTTATTAGATGATTAAAAGAAGATGATAGACATGTATAAGAATGCGAAGAAAGAGCTGAAGGTAGCAAACACTGAATATATGAAGCAATCTAAATATTAGAAGATATTAGAGATAAATCTTCTTCTTGTCACACTGATGAGATTTTCTCTTTGAAATTGAAATTATATGACACTCTTGAGAAGCTTGAGAAAGCAATCAAGAAAACGTAAAACTCAATGATCCTGAAACAGAGAAGAGAAAGCATAATATTGCTACTCAGATGATAGATGCACTCACGGTTAAGTATAAAGTGTGTGACACTAGAAAATAGGTAATTCAACCTATGACTCACGTAAACACAAATCACATTGCTAAATAGAAACACCGCACGACAAATACCACTAGATCTTTGAGAAATCATGCATTCATTTATAGATATTCACACAAGACACCACATACTTTCTCAAAGACACACATGCATGATTTTTCCAGTACACCTAGCACAAACACATCTGCTACATGTCACTACTGTGGGCTAAAAGGACATGTATCACATCAGTGTAGACTGAAAAATTAGTAGATATTGAAATATATGTTTAGGTTCCCAAGACTAACATATCAGGACCCTCAAGAAAGTGGGTTCTAAAGGTTTCATCTTCAACTTGTGTTATAGGTGGACCTATCCCCCGCACAAGAAGCAAGTATATTCTCGATAGCGGTTGCTCCAGACACATGACTGGTGATGCTAATTTGTTTACAACTCTATCGATGAAGAAAGAAGGTTGTGTATCCTTCTATAATAATCTTAAAGGACATATCATAGGTAATAGTAACATAGGTACATCTCCCTCTCCTATTATTAAAGATGTTTGTTTAGTAACATAATTAAAACATAACCTACTCATAAGTCAATTAGTTAATCACGGTTATGGAATTAATTTTGTGAAAAATAAATGTTCTATTTATGAGAGAACATCTGGTATAGTCACTTAAGAAGGAGTAAGAGAAGACAACATATATGTTCTCTATCTTCGAAGGATACTAATAATACAGAAAGTGCCTATACACATCCTAAGACGAAAGTTGGTTACAGTATATGCGACTTGACATGCGAGTATAGATGCTATTATGAAGTTATCCATGAAAAAACTGGTAAGAGGCTCACCCGATATTTATTTCAAGAAAGATATGGTTTGTGCTGACTGTGAAAAGAATAAAGAACCCAGTCATATTTCAAATCAATAAACGTTGTAAGTATATCAAGACCTCTTCATCTTTTATATATGGACTTTTTGAACCAAGTAGAGTCCCAGCCTTGGTGGTAAGTTATATGCCTTTGTAATAGTTGATAATTTTTCAAGATTCACATGGGTTTATTTTATTTCAAATAAAAATGAGGTATTTTTTGAGTTTGTTACTTTTTATAAAGCGTCCAAAATAAAAAGGCTTCTGATTACTCGTATCCAAAGTGATCATGGCGGCGAATTCTAAAATCATGATTTCACAACTTTTTGTGAGTCAATGATTTTTTGCATGAATTTTTTAATCCTAGAACTCCCCAACAAAATGGTGTTGTGGAGCGGAAGAATAGAACTCTTGGCGATGTGACTAGAGTTATGATAAATCAGTACAATCTTCTAAAATATTTTTGGGCTAAAGCTGTTTATACAGCATGCCATGTACTAAATAGGTTTTTATTTGTCCTATTTCAAAAAAGATATCCTATGAGTTGTGGTTTAATAGAACTCCTAATATCAGCTACTTCAAAGTGTTTGGTTACAGATGTTTTATTCTCAATACTAAAGACAACATAGGTAAGTTCGATAAAAAAAACTGATGAAGGGATATTTCTTGGATATGCGCAAAGAGCAAAGGTTTCAGAGTATTCAAGAAGAGATCATTAATGGTTGAAGAATTAGTACATGTTACATTTGATGAGTTGAACGTCCAAGATATAAATGACAGTGATAATGACGATATTAGTAGTACATCAAGCAAACCATCGAAGATACACCAACCACGTACCTGGTGAGTCTGCCTAAAAGATTACAGTTCTCCACAAACCTTCTAAAATATTTGGTAATAGGTAATATCTAAAGGTGTAAGTACTTGTTCTGCTAATGGAGATATCAGTGTAAATGTAGCTTTTATTTCTAAGATAGAACCGAAAAACATAGTAGAAGCTTTTGATGATAAATTTTGGATTTCTGCAATGCAAGAGGAACTTAACCAATATGAACGGAATCAAGTTTCAAAACTTGTTCCCAGACCTAATAATCACCCGGTCATTGGTACAAAATGGATCTTCCAAAATAAACTAAATGAGAATGGTATGGTCACACGTAACAAAGCACGTCTCGTAGCACAAGGTTATAACCAAGAGGAAGATATTGACTATGATGAGACATATGCTCCTATTACAGACTAGAGTCCATTCGCATGTTATGCACTTTTGCTAGTTTTATAATTTAAACTCTTTCAAATGGATGTCAAAATGTTTCTCCGAATGGTTTTATAAAAGAAATTTTTTTATTAAAAAACCTCCTAGTTTTGAAGATTTCAAAACCCTGATCATGTGTACAAGCTTCATAAGGATCTCTATGGCTTAAACAAGCACCTATGGGCGCCTTAATTCCTTCTTAGTTGAAGAAATTAACAAAGCACGTAACAAATGGATCTTCCAAAATAACTAAATGAGAATGGTATGGTCGCACGTAACAAAGCACGTCTTGTAGCACAAGGCTACAACCAAGAAGAAGACATTGACTATGATGAGACATATGCTCCTGTTGCAGACTAGAGTCATTCGCATGTTATGCACTTTTGCTAGTTTCATAATTTTAAACTCTTTAAAATGGATGTCAAATTATTTCTCTGAATGGTTTATAAAAGAAATATTTTTTGTTAAACAACCTCCAGGTTTTGAAGATTTTAAAACCCTGATCACGTGTACAAGCTTCATAAGGATCTCTATGGCTCAAACAAGCACCTATGGGCGCCTTAATTCCTTCTTAGTTGAACACAACTTTTTAGAAGGAAAGGTTGATTCTACCCTTTTTATAAATCTTTCGATACAAATCTTTTATTAGTGCATATTTATGTAGATGATATTATTTTTGGATCAACTAATTAGATGATATGTACGAGTTTGCTAAGTATTTGTAGAGTGAATTTGAAATTAGCATGGTGGGAGAACTTACATTCTTTCTCGGGCTACAAATCAAGCAAAATTCACAAGAAATTTCATCAATCAAGAAAAATGTATAAGAGGTATGCTAAAGAAGTTCGACATGGATAATGTAAAACCGATCGGAACTCTTATGACTACTTTGACAAAACTTGACATGGATGAAAATGACAAACCTACTGAAGTACGTAAGTATAGAGATATGATTTATACTTTATTATATTTACCTGCTAGTCAACATAATATTATATTTTCAATATACAAATATGCAAGATATCAAGCTAATCCTAAGGAACCATATGTCTGCGCAGTTAAGCGTATCCTACGATAACTTAAAGGAACTTTAACAACCGGCTTGTGGTATCCGCAAACCTCTTCGTTTGACCTGATCGTTACTCGAATGTAGATTTTGCTGGATGCAAGGTCGATCGTATAAGTAGCAATGACATGTATCATTTCCTAGGAAAGTCCTTAGGTTCCTGGTTTTCTAAAAAGTAAGACTCTGTTGTATTATCAACTACTGAGGTAGAATATATTGGGCATGACGTTGTTGTGCACAGATTTTGTAGATGAAATAAAGTTTGGAATATTATTAATTATCTTACAAGTATCTAACATTAACAATATAAATCTTACTTGGAATCTAATTTGTTATTCACGCACTAAGTATATAGAAATAAGACATCATTTTCTTAGAGATCATGTACTACAAGGTAACGGTGGTCTAGAATTTATGAACACAAAATATCAACTAGCTGACATTTTTACTAAACCTTTAGCAAAAAAATATTTTAACTTTATACGAAAAGAATTAGAAATTTTGGATTTTGAGGTTATATAATTTACTTATTAGTTGACCTAAGTTCATATATTGTGAAGAAAATCTTGGTTATAATTCGAAAGGGCCCTTCTGTAAAAGCCTAAGAGACACAGTGCCAAGTGTATTCGGACTACTGCTAGCTGGGATCCGGCCCCTAGAGCTAACCCAGAATATTTAACACAATTTATGTATATAGGTTAATTAATTTAAATTAATTTCATCAGTTCAAAATTTTATTTTTTCGTATTAATTTTAAAAACAACATCTAAGTAAACCACCCTATTCTGGAACCCTAGGAACCTAGCTTGGACCGAGCTCTATGCGATCTCGGGCCAAACTCGGGTCGGGTGTTTCCAGAATAGGGGCTGGACACTTCAATTTCTTTTTAAACCCCTCTTTATCATCTTCCTTCTCCCAAACAGCATCCACCCAAACCACGAAAACCCTAACCCTAGTTTTGAGTTCTTCCTCCTCCAAGCTTCTTCAACCCTAAAAGTTTGGGTCCAAGTTCATTTTAGAGTTCTCCTCCACCTCCAGTGGTTAATTTTTGGTATATCTCACAACCTTTCTTCTATTTCTTGTCAATGGCACCAAAATTACCTAAGAAGAAAAAAAAGTTGGGGATGCTTCTTCATCCAATGTTCAAGAAGAAGTATCATTTTTATTTTTTAGTTTGTCGTTACCTAATAAAGATGAGTTCGATAAATTTATTTTTGTATCTTTAGATGCTTCAAATGAATGTTTTAACGATTTTATTGAAAGGCCAATTTGTCCGAAAAATTCGTTAAACTTTATATTACTTCCGACCTATTTATTTATATTTCAACACTTTGGCTTCAAAGATTTAGTACAATCTTGTTATTGCATTTATTTAAGCGATACATATGTTTCATTGCAATCTATCGATCACAAACGGAACCATACGATCTCGAGTCGGTGGGATCAAAATTGAGTTTGTTGCTGTCTGATGCTTCATGTTCCAAATGATGGAGAAGCTGTAAGTCCCGTGGAGTTTTAGTGTTATTTTTATTTTGTTTAATAAAGTATTTAATATATATATATATTTTTCTTCCACTTTTATTCATGATCATAAAATGTACTCTTCCATAGCTTTGATTTTTAGAGCACAAGAAATACGAAACTCTTGAAACTTCCCTTCATGAGTTTTGACCTAGACAAGTTTATCTTCAATTTGGTATATTATGTCCCATTCAAATATGTCTTCTTGTATTCTATTTGCTTCACAAAACTTCGGAGTTAATTTAGGCCAAGAAGTTATCAACCATAAGACTTGTCGTAACTTCCAACTTAAATTTCGGACTCGACATCGATCCAACCTAAATGACCCAACATATGATTTCGACTATTTTTGAACCTACTACACACATGTCTAGGGTGTCCCACTCAACCAAGGCCCCATTTGCTATTTAAAATAAAATGGCACATAAGATCCCTTGTGTTAAGCATATTTCGAAATTAGGAATTTTTTTTTGAGCCTAAATTTTTCTAACCAGATGTAGATGACTAGTTAGGGACAACTCCACATAGATAGGGCCATTCTAAAATTTTTATTTCAGATTTTTGGACTTTAATTGGGTCAAATCTAATAGAAAAACTCAATTAATGCAAGGTTCTATATTTGGAAACTTGTATATCTTTGTGCCAATCTCTCTTGTATTTGGTTTCCAAAACCCATCAAAACCCACCCATACTCGCACAAGAATAGCCCATGACTGACCCCTATTAATACCATATTACCCTACCCGAAAATGCCCCAAACAAAACCTTAACCTAATCTCTACCGCTGTCGCTGCTGTCCCTTCTTGCGCTGCTGTTCGAGCACCTTGTCGACCACCTCCAGCCCAACCATCTCATCCTCGACGTGCCCAAGACACCCTCCACCTTTTCAAGGCCGACCATCACCTAAAACCACTTCTAAAGGTCGCAACAGCCCGCACAAGACATCCTCAATTTGCTGTCTGAAAACACAACACGTATATCCATCTTATCAATGCATTTTCTCCACTTCTAGACATCAAAACCTTATGGGACCAAAAATGCTAGGTTCTTCTATGTGTCTACTACCTTTATATAAAATCTCATGCCAAAATTCTTTCTAAATTTTTCGGGACATATGTTTTACCAAAGTGTGTCCAAAATTGACACTGTTCAATACATGACAGTTTTGAATCGTATAACTTCACTCTTACCATTGATATCATACATGAAAATTACCATATTTCGATTACATACAATTCACGTTCAATGAGTTTTTCATAATTTTGCTGTTTTAATGCTTGAATCATTTGATCTTTGAAGGGCAAAATTTTGCCGTAAAATAAACTATCGACATTACCATCTTGTGAGTCCCAAATAATTTTTTATGCATCAAATGCTCCATATTATTGATCATCGGCCCATGATTATGAATATTTGATAATTTAAATAATTGTTTAACATTTATTTCAGAATTTTAAAGTTATTTTATTTATGGTTAAACAAGTTCTAATAACGTTGATTTATCGATGTGGATATTAGTTTGATCATGAATTGACTTCTAAATAGTTTTTAAGCATTAATAATTACATAAAAAGTATTTCCATAATTTTAAATATTTATTTTGGAATTAATTTTGAATATTTTGTATATCTATTTTGTGAAATTTCGTTAGTCCTAGGAAGGATATTATGACTAGTTGATTGTTGGTTAATCCTATATACTATATATATATATATATCAATGATAGCAATAATATTAGTATGATTATTAATGCTAGTTATATATATAGGAGTTCGTGGGACCGCGACTGCAGAAGTTGGAGCCAGATCCATAATCTATACTCTCGCGACGATTCCAGGCAAAAGATACCGTGCCACTGTGATCACTACAACAAAAAAACCCTTTTAATAACGCTCGATAAGACGTATTGATGACGCCTGATACCTAAGCGTTATCAAAGTTCGAAATACCTTTATTTCTATGACGGTTTTGACTAATTCTGGGCTTTTTATGACGTTTATAAAATAAAGCGTCATTAATAGTTTAGAGCGGTGGCAAACTTGTAATATTTTGCAAACGTATTAATATGTTTGAAATACCATTCGTCGTCTCTCTCCTTAACAGACTTTAACTCTCTTTCTTCCTTTCTCCATCCAAAAAAAAAATTAGGGTTAGGGTTTTGAGAAGAGAAGGATGAAGAAATCGGGTCCGAGCAGAAATCACTGGGAGCTCTGCGGAGAAGAAGCCTTCCTCTACTGCACGGGGTCGTCCTGATGGGGAGGGCGGCGTTCTCCTGCAGGGCCCTCTTTTGGGTGCTGAGGCTCGTGTCGTGGGTCTGGACATAGATCAAGGTCGAGGCCCACCGCGACGCCGACTCCGAGCCCGCGCTCGCCAGCTAACTCTACTCCACCGTGCTCTCCCACCCGTCGCTCGACCGAACCCTCTCGTTCCATCTGGCGAACAAGCTCTGCTCGTCCACTCTGCTGTCAACGCTCCTCTACGACCTCTTCCTCCGCTCCTTCTCCACGCACCCCACCGTCCTCTCCGCCGCCGTCGCCGACCTCCTTGTCGCCCGTCACCGTGACCCGGCCTGCGTCTCCTTCTCCCACTGCCTCCTCAAATACAAGGGATTCCTCGCTGTCCAGGTTTCTCTCTCCCCCTCTCCTCTTTTCTTTAAAACTCGTTTTTTTTTCCTTTTCCCCTTTCCTTCCTTCCAGACTTTGCTCCTTCATGCTCTTGGTTGGTGTTTGGGATTACTACTGAAAACTTCCATTTTTAGTTTAAGTTTGCTCTTTCCTATTATTATTATTATTAGGAGTTAGTGAAAAACTTCAGTTTCGTTAATTTATTAGGGTTTGCTCTTTCATGCTTTTCTGGTATTAGGGATTCCTGAAATTTTAACTTTTTTACTAGAAAGAATCAATTTTTCTTCATTACTAGGCCCACCGCGTCGCACACGTGCTCTGGACGCAGTCTCGCCGGCCCCTCGCGCTCGCTCTCTACTCCCGCATCGCCGATGTCTTCTCCGTCGATATCCACCCTGCCGCCAGGATCGACAAAGGCATACTCCTTGACCACGCCACTGGGGTCGTCGTCGGAGAAACTGTCGTCATTGGCAACAATGTTTCGATTCTCCATCATGTAACTCTGGGGGGCACAGGAAAGATGGGTGGAGATAGGCACCCAAAGATCGGTGATGGAGTTCTGATTGGCGCCGGGGCGACCATTCTAGGGAATATAAGAATAGGGGAGGGAGCAAAGATTGGCGCGGGGTCCGTGGTGCTCATTGATGTGCCGCCGAGGACTACGGCAGTCGGGAACCCGGCAAGGCTGGTCGGGGGTAAGGAGAAGCCTTCAAGGCACGAGGATGTGCCAGGGGAGTCCATGGATCATACTTCCTTCATATCAGAGTGGTCAGACTACATTATATGAAGTACGAGTCTTTCCTTTACTTCTAGTTTCTACTGTTGTTAGATATCTGATATCTAGGGAGACTACATTGTATGAAATACGAGTCTTTCCTTTACTTCCAGTTTCTACTGTTGTTAGATATCTGATATCCAGAGAGCGATGAGTATATTGCGGCAGCAATTCTTGCATGTCAGTAAACTTGAACAGGTTTTGAATTGCTTTTTATTCTTGAATATATTGTATACATCTCGGTACTGGCCTTGTTACTGACTATATCAAAAACTTCATATAATAATGTTGGTCTCTGTATGCTGAAACTTATATATGCTATTCCTTAACTTGATGTAAAATAGATAAGTCAGCTTTTATTTGGAGCAGATTGTCACGCACAAGATTTTGCGTCCTACCGAGGCGGATCTGCATAAACCTCTACGGATCGGAGTTTTGCTGGAAGCTTCCAGAATATGGTGGAATGTGATGGAGTTTTCTTGAAGATTCATGAAGTCTCCATAGCCTTTTCTTCACGGTGGCCCATGCACATAGGATCGCAGCAGATGATTTGGATTTTCTTTTTATCTCAAAATTAAACAGCTCCATAAAAATATTGACTCAACTGTGTTCATTTGAAACATACTAAGCTATACATTGTTCTTAATACAGGATTCAATGTTGAGACTGTGGAGTACAAGAACATTAGCTTCACCGTTTGGGATGTCGGGGGTCAGGACAAGGTATTGCCGAAGTTTGTTTTAATCAATATTATGTAAATTGGTGAAAATAAAATATTATGTAAATTGGCGAAGATGGTCCCTGTCGAATACTTCAGAGTCTAGACATCTTCGATGTTATGAACTAAATGCAAATATAACATCAGTCAGCACTATTTTACAGACCACTTGATACATGTATAACATTTTTGTTTAGATAATGCTAGTTTTTCTCCTGTATTATGAAAAGAACAAATACAATTTTGTATCATATTGAACCCTCTTTTTATTAGTCTTTTCCAGTAACATCTAGATGTATACAATAATAAATATACTTACTGCACTGGATTTATGTTGCTTTACTGTGATGAATATTGCAGATTAGACCTTTATGGAGGCATTACTTCCAGAACACACAGTGTAGCACCCAGTTTTCTGAAATTGGGGTATTTTTGAAAAATTATTATTTTTATTATTAATTAATAGTATTTTAGTCATGATATGATTTATGGTGATTTCTAGTGTAATTAGAACCATCTTCTAAGTCATGCTAAGTCATGACTTATGACTTTGTGATTTTGTTAGTATAACTTAGTGTAAACCCTAGTTTTCATAACCTAGAGACTAACCATGATCATGTGAGCCTAGCCATAGGTTTAGAACTTCAAATTAGGGCTTTTTAGCCTAAAAGGTATTTTGGTAATTTTCTAGAAATTATTTAGAATTATTTGGATTTATGTATTTTTATTATTATTTAATTGTTGATTAGTGTCATGTTAATCCCTAACCTAGTTTAGCACTAATCTAGAGGTTAGCAACTAACCTAGAAGACTAATGTTAGATGTTAGCTTTATGTATAAATATCTAGTTAGATAAATATCTAGATATTCCTTTTTTTTAGATATTTAGAACCTAAATATCTAACCCCTTAGTCAAAGACTTAGGGGCTAAGTTTGCAAGGTGGTAGGACACCCTCCCCTACCCCCATGGCAGCCAAGGGCACCCCCTACACTACCCCCTTCCTATATAATCCCATTAATTTCATTCATGATAAATTTACATGAAATTTAGACCTAGAAATTCTATTTCCTACACAAGACCACAACTTGATCAATTTTGATCCAAATCACCTCTAGTTTCTTGCATTGGACTCCCCTACACTAGAGGGTACTAGTTAGGTCCTGCTATTGAGGATTTGAGGGGCTTTGGGCATCACCAAGTGGAAGGACACCCCCCTCTTTCATTGATTTCCATTGGAAATACACAATTAGGTAAATGCCCTCAAACCATGTTAATTTTGTGTTTTCTCTTCATAATTGCATGCATCTAGGTACTAGGGAACTGTAGGTCAAGTTTGGTAGGAATTCGTGTCCATTTCGTGTCCGTATCGGACACGTATCGGCATTTTTAATAAGGTGTTCGATGAAATGTTTGTTAGAAATAAATTGTGTTAATTTTAGAATCTAATTGAATAGAAAATTAGCTTATTATGTGTAGATCACAACCCAAGTTGACTGAGTCGAATTTAGTGCACCCTCGTGTCCAAATTCGGACACGCACGCACGCACGAGGACACCGTACGGCTGCCCTACTGCTCGAGTGTCCTAGAGGACACGACACAGCACCTCGACACACGAAAACTTGTGTGTAGGTGCGGGCAATGACTGTCATTGAGCACACGAAATTTTAGGCAAAACCATCGAGTGGTTAGGGAGAAATCGGGGCTGCACCGATTCTCAACTGACTGTGCACACACGAAAGTCCCCACTGATACGCGCTTCGCACGTGGACACGCGACCACGTGGACACGATACAGACACGTGTTCACGAACACCTAGACCTACCCTAGCTATGGACACGTGCACGACACTTGTGGATGTATGTGTCGTGTCCTAGCTCGACTTGCACGCGTGCACGACGCAGTACTGTGTGTGTGTCCAGATTTACCCGATTGGGTTTTTCCTAAGTTTGACACTTTGAATCGTGTCGTGGTATAGTGTCAGGCACTTAGGACACTAGAGGACACCTTGGGCTAGTGTTACCAACCTAGGGTTTTGGACCTTAGGTCGTTTTTGACTCGGGTTTGGGTTTACCCATTGCCCGAGTTCACTGTGCACAGGATACTATTTTTTTGGTATTTTTCTAGTTTTTAAATCCAATTTCAAACTGATTTTTGATGTTATTTATTTATATAAATACCTGTGTATATAGGGTATATACATAGTGTATGTATATGTGTGTGTGTATGTGAGATATGAGGGTATATATATATGTATATATGTAGTTATACATATATGTATATATATATAGGTGTGTGTGTGTGTGTGTTATTATGTGTGTGTGGGTCTGGGTTCCAGTCCAGAAAACTGAGAACAGCCCCCCCCCCATTCCTGTTATCTCTGTCTCTCTCTCACTGTCCCTCTCTCTATTCAGTCTCTCTCTCTCTCTCTTTCACTCTCTTTCACATCTCTCTCTCTCCCTCTCTCTCTATATATATATATATAAATGTTATATGTAAATATATATGTATATATATATATATATGTTATATAGTGAGTATATATATAGTATTTTGTATATTGGTTATATATGATATATATAGTTGAGGGTATTGGGTCTATATATATATATATGAAATGTATATATATATACGTATGTAGGTTAGCTATCTATGTATATATATATGTGGGTTTTTGTATTAAATATAGTATTCACATATTGATATATATATAGATATCTAGGGTATGTAAGTATTACATAGGCCATAGGCCTATGTGATTGTTGTGTATGTATATATATGTATAAGGTTATATATATATGTGAGTATATATATATATATATATATATATATATATATATATATATATATATATATATATATATATATATATTATATAGAGTTGAAAACCTATAAGTCACTAGCCTATAGAAACCTATAACCATTAGCCTATGGCCAAGGTGACTAGCCTATGGCTTTGGGGCTAACCCAATTAACCTAATGGACCTAAACACCTACTAATTAACCCTTGTTGACTAAGGGTTGACCAAAGTCAACCTTAGGTCAACCCTTGACCTAATTGACCTAGATTGACTAGAACTAACCTAAAATAACTAGTTTAACTTTGACTAAAACCCTAACTAGTTTGACTAATGTTGACCTAACTTTGACTAGTTTGACTTTTAGAGTTGACCAAGAGTTGACTTTTGACCAGATTGACCTAGAATCATGTAGTATGCATTGTATACTCTATTTTTACCATTGTGGATATGTTGTAACCTGTTTTACTCTAAATAGGATTCTGTGACACCAGTTCGGACATCTATTCATATCAGTCATACAGGGTGACAGACGAGTACATTCTCTGATCTTTTCATACTTGTTAGGATTTATATTCTTGCTCTAGAATACCTTACATGATGCTGTCACATCATTATCACGGATTGGTACTATATGGATCTTGTCATGCGATGTTATCTCCCTCGGGGTGCATCAGATACAGTTGTCATGTGCTTTTCACGAACATCTTGTATTTCATGTACACCGCTTTCATGTATACTCTTGTGCAATCTTGTACTCTCATGATCATGTGAGCAAACATGATAAAAACCTCTTGTACAAGGTAACATAACTTGACTGGATCGTTGTGTATTGATTGGGGAGGGTGAGTAGGAAATGGTTATGTGATCAAATCTCATCTTGTACAAATTCTTGTGAAATCTTGTGAAATCTTGTATATGTCCTAAGCCTGTTTATATAACCATCTCATGTTCTAAATTACAGGTTACCTACAGTTCTTACTTATCGTATATATATAGATATTTTCAGTTATCAAATCTCTCTCGTTTTTATATATATTTCTTTACAGTCCATGTATCTTACTCTATGCATGCTTTACATTTCCCAACATGATATGAACTGCGTGAGATGTATTGTGCTCGTTCCTGTCCTGACTGGGCCTATTGAAAATATTACAGATGATGATGGTGACTGTCCTACCTTCTATGGGACACATGAGGGTGACCTTCAGGAGCCTGAGGAGCATCTAGCTCAGTAGAGGGTGCCTAGTCTAGTCTAGTGTTTACAGTTTTCATTTTGTATCGGACTGTTCCGATTGTTAGTTGTGACTTAGTTATATTTCAGGTCTTGTACTTATTTGTGTTGGACATCTACTTGTGTGGTGTGATAACTCTATTATATTTCAGTTCCTTTCTTTCGTCTGATTCCATATCATGTTCTATCTTTATCTTTCCTAGACTTGTGTTTGAGATATAGAGTTGAGATGTTATGTTATACCTCTGTGCGGAGATGACAGGTTTATATGTCTTATTGTTAGATGTTAGTTATTATAGATGACCTATACAGCGTTCTACCGCCGACACTGCGGCGTTGGCTGGACGTACCCACGTTCTCGTGCCCCTAATCAGGGTGCGGGTCGTGACACATTTTTGTGGTGGCCCATGCAGGTCAGTGTCGCAATTAGTGCGATCTCGTAATGGTGCTCGACTTAGAGTACTAATTACGAGCCTGCAATTAGGACGTAGGACCTAGGACATGATAGGAGTTTCTCAATCACACCTAGGAAATTTCCGATCTTTGATTATCATGATTACTTCCCTTGTATTAAATTAATTGTCCTTCTTTGATAATCTACTCATGTGCCATATTGACCTCTTTGTTTCAATTCGTCTCCAGGATGACGAAGACGCACCCGCAGGCCACTGGATCGAGTAGTTTGCCAGATAGATCTGATCAGGCAGAGGAGGAGGTTCACGAGACTGCCCCCAGTGATTCTACTATTCCGGAGACCCCGGCAGTTGTGCAGGGAGGTCTACCACCTCCACCCCAGAGGGTTACGGCCGTTGTTTCAGAGATACTGCTGCCACCACCATCGGTACCGACGGATACGCACCATATATTCCTTCTCCTTCAGCAGATGATGGAGACACAGCGGGCCCAGGCAGAGGCGTCGCAGCGCCAGTCGGAGGCGTCATACCGACAGATCGAGATACTGAGGCAGAGTATGGAGAACTCGCATCAGCTTGCCCTAGCAGCAGTAGAGAGAGTGGCACCGGGTACGGTACAGGGCCCTACTGGCCAGCAGCCGTACCAGCAGCAGTCCAGGCCGGGGACAGTATTGGGCTTCAGGAAGATGAGCTCCAGGGACTTCACAGGTACGGAGGGCATCCTCTATGCAGACTACTGGCTAGAGGATGTACAGGGGAGCATGGAGCTGGCAGAACTTCCTAGAGTGCTTTGGGTTTCGGCCGCAGCCAGCCGATTCTTCGATATTGCGCTGACATGGTACCGCACGGATCCTCATGCATCGGTGAAAGGGCTGACATGGAAGAACTTTCGGAGGCTCTTCAAGGAGAAGTTCTTCCCGGATGTGGCTCTTACAGCATTGGAGGGCCAGTTCGTGGGTCTAGTGCAGGGGAACTCGTCGGTGGACGAGTATACAGCTGAGTTCTTTCGCCTTAGCAGGTTCGCTCCCGATATGATCCAGGATGAGGGGCAGAAGGCTCGTAAGTTCCGCAGAGGACTTATTCATGCATTGTGCACCCGTACCTCGGGACGCCGTGATACGACGTTCGATCAGATATTGATGGACGCACAGATTGCAGAGGAGGACTTCGGCCTCAAGCCGAAAAGGGGCAGTGATACCTTAGGGGCTAGTTCTAGTACAGGGCCAGCTAAGCGCCCTCACATACAGCAGACGCCAGTTCAGCAGCCATTTCAGGACCAGGGACATATACTTCACCAGCAGGCACCTAGGCAGCAACAGCACCCTATGTGTAACTTCTGCAAGAAGCAAGGTCACGGATGGGACGACTGCAGGAAGAGACAGGGCCTGTGTTTGCTTTTTGGTTCAGTAGAGCATCAGTTGAAGGAGTGTTCCAAGAGCTTGGCACGATTGGCTCAGGCAGCAGCAGGAGCTAGGGCTCCGACAGGGCAGCAGACGGGACCACCGTTGCAGACTCAGCAGCAGAGGTTTGTCCAGCATCAGCAGCAGGCCAAGGGAGGCCAGCCGGGGCGAGCTTTCGCCATGGCAGTCGATGATGCACAGGCAGAGGGAGAGCTGATTGTAGGTTCCAACCTTTTCGATTCTATTTTCGTATTCGCCTCCTTATAACTGTCTTGGAATTTCGATTCTATCTGTTCCTTATAGTTGATAAATTCTGTTCGGATATTTCATTATGAATTATTTTCTTCTGAGATAAGTCGTATGGGCTAGGTCGTCTCGATCATGGGATCTAGAGTTTTCTATGGTCATGTTAGCTGGCATAGTGAGGACATATAGTCGAATTTTGGACGTATTTCTCGGATGTGGGAATTTAAGATTTTCGCGGCCAGGCATGCGGCAATGCGAAAATTTTAAATACCATGATTCTAGAGGTATGTACCTTAGTCGAGGACTCTGTGAATATCGTAGCCTTGCTCACTAGCATGACGAAGATTCCGAATATCATAATTTTGGACAGACGTATATGATTATCGGACTGTGTGTTTGAGACTGTGATTGTTGGGGTGTTTGACCTAGAAGGAGTATGACCATTCTAATTTCGAGGACGAAATTTTCTAAGGAGGGTAGACTTGTAGCACCCAGTTTTCTGAAATTGGGGTATTTTTGAAAAATTATTATTTTTATTATTAATTAATAGTATTTTAGTCATGATATGATTTATGGTGATTTCTAGTGTAATTAGAACCATCTTCTAAGTCATGCTAAGTCATGACTTATGACTTTGTGATTTTGTTAGTATAACTTAGTGTAAACCCTAGTTTTCATAACCTAGAGACTAACCATGATCATGTGAGCCTAGCCATAGGTTTAGAACTTCAAATTAGGGCTTTTTAGCCTAAAGGATATTTTGGTAATTTTCTAGAAATTATTTAGAATTATTTGGATTTATGTATTTTTATTATTAATAGTGTCATGTTAATCCCTAACCTAGTTTAGCACTAATCTAGAGGTTAGCAACTAACCTAGAAGACTAATGTTAGATATTAGCTTTATGTATAAATATCTAGTTAGATAAATATCTAGATATTCCTTTTTTTAGATATTTAGAACCTAAATATCTAACCCCTTAGTCAAAGACTTAGGGGCTAAGTTTGCAAGGTGGTAGGACACCCTCCCCTACCCCCATGGCAGCCAAGGGCACCCCCTACACTACCCCCTTCCTATATAATCCTATTAATTTCATTCATGATAAATTTACATGAAATTTATACCTAGAAATTCCATTTCCTACATAAGACCACAACTTGATCAATTTTGATCCAAATCACCTCTAGTTTCTTGCATTGGACTCCCCTACACTAGAGGGTACTAGTGCCTGCTATTGAGGATTTGAGGGGCTTTGGGCATCACCAAGTGGAAGGACACCCCCCCTTTTATTAATTTCCATTAGAAATACATAATTAGGTAAATGCCCTCAAACCATGTTAATTTTGTGTTTTCTCTTCATAATTGCATGCATCTAGGTACTAGGGAACTGTAGGTCAAGTTTGGTAGGAATTCGTGTCCATTTCGTGTCCGTATCGGACACGTATCGGCATTTTTAATAAGGTGTTCGATGAAATATTTGTTAGAAATAAATTATGTTAATTTTAGAATCTAATTGAATAGAAAATTAGCTTATTATGTGTAGATCACAACCCAAGTTGACTGAGTCGAATTCAGTGCACCCTCTTGTCCAAATTCGGACACGCACGCACGCACGAGGACACCGTACGGCTGCCCTGCTGCTCGAGTGTCCTAGAGGACACGACACAGCACCTCGACACACGAAAACTTGTGTGTAGGTGCGGGCAATGACTGTCATTGAGCACACGAAATTTTAGGCAAAACCATCGAGTGGTTAGGGAGAAATCGGGGCTGCACCGAATCTCAACTGACTGTGCACACACAAAAGTCCCCACTGATACGCACTTCGCGCGTGGACACGCGACCACGTGGACACGATACAGACACGTGTTCACGAACACCTAGACCTACCCTAGCTATGGACACGTGCACAACACTTGTGGATGTATGTGTCGTGTCCTAGCTCGACTTGTACGCGTGCACGACGCAGTACTGTGTGTGTGTGTCCAGATTTACCCGATTGGGTTTTTCCTAAGTTTGACACTTTGAATCGTGTCGTGGTGTAGTGTCAGGCACTTAGGACACTAGAGGACACCTAGGGCTAGTGTTACCAACCTAGGGTTTTGGACCTTAGGTCGTTTTTTACTCGGGTTTGGGTTTACCCATTGCCCGAGTTCACTGTGCACAGGATACTGTTTTTTGGTATTTTTCCAGTTTTTAAATACAATTTTAAACTGATTTTTGATATTATTTATTTATATAAATACCTATGTATATAGGGTATATACATAGTGTATGTATATGTGTGTGTGTATATGAGATGTGAGGGTATATATATATGTATATATGTAGTTATACATATATGTATATATATATATATATATATATATATATATATATATATATATATATATATATATATAGGTGTGTGTGTGTGTGTGTGTTATTATGTGTGTGTGGGTCTGGGTTCCAGTCCAGAAAACTGAGAACAGCCCCCCCCCATTCCTGTTATCTCTGTCTCTCTCTCACTGTCCCTCTCTCTATTCAGTCTCTCTCTCTCTCTTTCACTCTCTTTCACATCTCTCTCTCTCCCTCTCTATATATATATATATATAAATGTTATATGTAAATATATATGTATATATATATATGTTATATAGTGAGTATATATATAGTATTTTGTATATTGGTTATATATGATATATATAGTTGAGGGTATTGGGTCTATATATATATATATGAAATGTATATATATATACGTATGTAGGTTAGCTATCTATGTATATATATGTGGGTTTTTGTATTAAATATAGTATTCACATATTGATATATATATAGATATCTAGGGTATATAAGTATTACATAGGCCATAGGCCTATGTGATTGTTGTGTATGTATATATATATAAGGTTATATATATATGTGAGTATATATATATATATATTATATAGAGTTGAAAACCTATAAGTCACTAGCCTATAGAAACCTATAACCATTAGCCTATGGCTAAGGTGACTAGCCTATGGCTTTGGGGCTAACCCAATTAACCTAATGGACCTAAACACCTACTAGTTAACCCTTGTTGACTAAGGGTTGACCAAAGTCAACCTTAGGTCAAACCTTGACCTAATTGACCTAGATTGACTAGAACTAACCTAAAATAACTAGTTTAACTAGTTTGACTAAAACCCTAACTAGTTTGACTAGTGTTGACCTAACTTTGACTAGTTTGACTTTTAGAGTTGACCAAGAGTTGACTTTTGACCAGATTGACCTAGAATCATGTAGTATGCATTGTATACTCTATTTTTACCATTGTGGATATGTTGTGACCTGTTTTACTCTAAATAGGACTCTGTGACACCAGTTCGGACATCTATTCATATCAGTCATACAGGGTGACAGGCGAGTACATTCTCTGATCTTTTCATACTTGTTAGGATTTATATTCTTGCTCTAGAATACCTTACATGATGTTGTCACGTCATTATCACGGATTGGTACTATATGGATCTTGTCATGCGATGTTATCTCCCTTGGGGTGCATCAGATACAGTTGTCATGTGCTTTTCACGAACATCTTGTATTTCATGTACACCGCTTTCATGTATACTCTTGTGCAATCTTGTACTCTCATGATCACGTGAGCAAACATGATAAAAATCTCTTGTACAAGGTAACGTAACTTGACTGGATCGTTGTGTATTGATTGGGGAGGGTGAGTAGGAAATGGTTATGTGATCAAATCACATCTTGTACAAATTCTTGTGAAATCTTGTATATGTCCTAAGCCTGTTTATATAACCATCTCATGCTCTAAATCACAGGTTACCTACAGTTCTTACTTATCGTGTATATATAGATATTTCCAGTTATCAAATCTCTCTCATTTTTATATATATTTCTTTACAGTCCATGTATCTTACTCTATGCATGCTTTACATTTCCCAACATGATATGAACTGCGTGAGATGTATTGTGCTCGTTCCTGTCCTGACTGGGCCTGTTGAAAATATTACAGATGATGATGGTGACTGTCCTACCTTCTATGGGACACATGAGGGTGACCTTCAGGAGCCTGAGGAGCATCTAGCTCAGTAGAGGGTGCCCAGTCTAGTCTAGTGTTTACAGTTTTCATTTTGTATCGGACTGTTTCGATTGTTAGTTATAACTTAGTTATATTTCAGGTCTTGTACTTATTTGTGTTGGACATCTACTTGTGTGGTATGATAACTCTATTATATTTCAGTTCCTTTCTTTCGTCTGATTCCATATCATGTTCTATCTTTATCTTTTATAGACTTGTGTTTGAGATATAGAGTTGAGATGTTATGTTATACCTCCGTGCAAAGATGACAAGTTTATATGTCTTATTGTTAGATGTTAGTTATTATAGATGACCTATACAGCGTTCTACCGCCAACACTGCGGCGTAGGCTGGACGTACCCACGTTCTCGTGCCCCTAATCAGGGTGCGGGTCGTGACACACAGGGTCTCATTTTTGTTGTTGACAGCAATGACAGAGATCGTGTTGTTGAGGCTAGGGACGAGCTTCACAGGATGCTTAATGAGGTAAATTGCCCTTTATTATTATAGGAAATCTTTGATGACACTAATACATGAAGTTAGGCTACCTCCACCATTTTATGGTGAAATTAACATGTCTCATTCGTGTATTATTGTATTTTCTTTTATGCTAGGCCTTTACCAAACAATTGATTATCATTTCTAGTTTAACCATTAGCAAGTTCAAACCAGCATTAATTTATCCCTGTTATTCTAGCTTGTTTTCTTTGTATCATTATGTGTTGTAAGTTAAAATTGGAGCTATCTCGAGGAAGAAGCCCCATAAGATGGTTTAATGGTTTCATTTATATTATTGATCATATAAAATTATTGTTTCCAAATTGAATGGCAAAAAAAGGTTTAGTTCATTCAAAACCAATCAACAAGTGTAAACTGTATTGATTGTGATTGAATTGCTGATCGTGTGTTATAGGTTCGTATGGATCTCACATTTAACCTTTGGACATTGAGGTGATTATTATCCAACGGTTGTCGCTACCATAACAAACTTTGAAGCTCGTATTTTAAATTGCTGAATAAGTTAGGATATCACATTATTACTCTGTACTGTAAAGTTATGCTGCTTTCTTTTAAAGTGGTGCTGCTGTTAATTAGGATGTTCTCAGTTATCCATTTTTCAGTGTGTCTTAAATACTAAAATGTCCAACTATTGTTCGTTGTCTCTTAAAAGTAACTTCCTCTAGATCTGGATACTTCTATAGCTTTCAGATGTCCATTTATTTGGGATGCCACTATATGATAGTTAACCTTCGGCTTGTTGTCACTTAAATCAATATGCTGAGATATGTATCCTGAAATCTAATCAACTCTACTTGCACGATTTTGATTTTTGTATTAATAGTTGAGCAGTAATTAATTCTGTGACTGGTGAATTGTAGGTCCTAACAAATGGCATAGACGTGAAGCTGCAAAGGAATGCTTTTAGTGTGATTGAAGCCCCGACTGGTCTTGAGGAGAACAATGATTTTGAATGTGAAAATATGATGTGGAATGGTTCTGATATATGTATTTGGATGTCCTATTTTAAAAAAATGTAATGAAGATGGTGATATATATTATGTATATTTGTAAATGGATTAAATGGTACTTTATAACATTTAGATGTTTTCTTGTGAATATGGTTCAAAATGAATGTTTTGAAATTGAATTGAGCAACATTGAGCATTGATCTATAATTTTTTGGAAAGTAATATATAAATGTGCAGAATTTAGCGTTATAAATATGCTGAATTGAATCTATATAGATTATCTATTCATAACGCTTTCAAACTACGCTGAAAATAAGTGTAGCAGAAACTCATCATATTCATGACGTTTTTATTTATGACGCTTTTAAAAAACATTTATAACACCCGTTTTCATCACGCTTGCTTTGGAAAAAAAAAGCGTCATGGTTTGTCATTAATGACGGTTTTTAGCCGTCATTAAAAGGTATTTCTGTTGTAGTGGATCTTATTTCATTTTCTGCTATACATGGACGTGTTGTTGTGTGTTATGATTGGATGTGTTAGGAGAGCGTCCAAGTATGACTTGGGTATAGTAGTGGGTGTGTGTGTGACTTAGCATGCTAGTAGACTTCTTCATGTTGAAGTTGTTTTTCAATGACTGGACACATCTCATGACACGACACTTGACTGATCATCAGTGTGAGCGGTTCGTGTGTCGGTTCTGTAGCTCCCCTTCCCGGGAAATTTTAAAATGTTTTTTTGATTTAAATGGCGATTTTTAGATTTTATAAATAATTAATTAGATAATTATTACGATAGATGACTTTAGCCACAGATGGGTTTTAGAGTACAAGACAACTAGGAATCATGGCATAGATAGTGCAGTGGCGTGCTTTGACTAGTGTTTAGCCATGGTAGGGGAGTGCCGAGCCATAGGTGTGTTCTAACTAGGAAAACCAGGCCAAATTGCGAGTTAATCCCTATAAATGATTTAATTAGTCATTTATTAATGTTATGAATTTCAGGAAACCCGATACTGCCAAACTTGCCCGGACTTGACCCAAACCAAGGCCAGTCCATGTAGTCGGGTATTGTGACCAAAGACGCCCATTTAGACATATTTTAAATAGATGCATGGACTTCATATTTTAATTTTGGATTGACGAATATTTTCTAAATATTGTGATATGTATAATACATGTATTATCAATATTAAATGGCATTTAAAAATATTTATACGATTTTTTGGGAGCCAAATAAATAGTGTAAACCCCCAAGAATTTATAGGAATTTCTATACGTATTTCCTATTTTATTTTTCTTGTATTTTTATAAATTAGCTAATTAATTTAGTTTTATATGATTTTGGGTAATAGTAACTAGCAATTAATTGCTAATCATTAATTATAATGAGCATATATTTGCTTTAGCTAATAATTAGTATACATGTAGGAAAGCCTTTAGAAATTATTTGATAATTTTGTGTGGATGGAAATGTATATAATTGTATATGTTTATATATTACCTATTTAGTTGTTTAAAAAGGAAAAAAAAGGAGAAAAAAAAAGATAAGAGAAAAAAAAAACTCGCGAGATATTGGAAACCCAATATCTCGCGAGCAATTAACCCCTAAAAAGTCGCGAGCCCCCCCAATATATATATATATATATATATATATATATATATATATATATATATATATATATATATATATGATAGATCGAGACTTAGAGAGAGGGAAGTTTTCATCTGAACCCTAACCCCCGCACACACCCTAGCATGGGCGGCTACTCCGACGGCCGTACACCACCGCGAGGCCACCGCCGGCGGTCAGGGCTATATATGATAGCTCGAGACTTAGAGAGAGAGGGAAGTTTTCATCTGAACCCTAACCCCGGCACACACCCTAGCATGGGCGGCTACTCCCACGGCCGTGCACCGCCGTGAGGCCACTGCCGGCGGCCAGGGCCGCGCGCGCGTCAGAGCAGAGGAGTAGCAGCGGCCTTAAGGCCTGACTTCGCATCGTGCCTTCTCGACGCACGCTCAATCATTTTGGGATCCGCTTCTTCTGGTACGCTCACAACCTAACTATCTTCAAACCTAGTAGTTAGTTTTTGATATAATCATGCGATCGATCCAAGAAATCGACATAAAGTCGATCAAAATTCTATTCGCAAAACAAGGCATATAACAGTCTATATACCCACGTTTGAAGATCGATTTCGATCGATCTAGTACTAGTCTAGAAATTATACTTGAACACAATTATAGACCACATATAGGGCTTTAAAACACTTCTGGTAGTTTAATTTATCGTTTGTTATAAGAAAAGTTTTTTGATTGTAAAGTTCATGAAAACAAGTTTTCAAAACGACTTAAAATTTAGAAAAACCTTCGATACGACGTGCGTCCCGCCAATCTGGGTGACATGGTCGCAAACCAAAAACATCGAATGGTGTGTATCGGCTTTGTGGACGTGTGGGCTTTGATGGAATTCAAATTGGTTGCGTGCGCGCGACGAATTAGATGCGTATCCGTCGAAATTCTTCGTAACGACCTCTGTGCAAATTTTTTAATTACTTTGTGCACGTTCGTCAGATCGAGACAAAACTTACGTCAATATGACCGTATCATTTTTCTAGTCCTGCATACCAAGTTTGGTCCGATTCTGAGACAGTTGATCGGATCACCGTTTTGCGGGTCCCACGATCCGATTTAACGGACGATTTTATGCACGGCCCACCAAAATCCAAAACTGGACATACCGTTGGATTTGTATCATCAAAAAAATTCATAGATATATAGTTTGACGACTTTAGAGACCATTGACTCCGGTACGCTTTTCGGTGCAAAGCGGATCCAACGACAGACACTATTTTGACCCAAAATTACCGTTTTGCCCCTGTGTCCAGAATTAGGCTTAAGGACAGGCAATCCTAGCTAATTTGACTATTCTGAGAATGTTGGCAATGTTTGTTTCAGCTTTCGAAGACAGTTGTGATGATTTGGACTTTATGGCTTAGCAGTTGACTATATTTCGTTGGATCTGCGTACAACCTCCAGGCAAGTATACCTTGCCGAACATATATTGTATTTATATTATTTTCTCTTTCTCTATTGTATTCTTTTTTATATTGTCACATGATTTCCATATTGTGATTGGTTTGTCCTTGATTGTTTTACTTGTTCTAGATTACGTGCACATATAGGATATTCGTTATTGATTGTCTATTGGTCTTTCCGTGTTATCGTGCCTTTCGACAGAGTCGTCAGTTCTACACCTTGTTCTTGATTTGACCATTCTTGACTGGGAGTATCTTGCATTGTACTACAGTTTAGACATACTATAGATTGAGAGTTTCTTACATTGTACTACGACCTATAGCCGATTCTTTTATCGTGATATTGCATGATTGACTTGACTTAAGACATGCCATAGATTGGGAGTATCTTACATTGTACTACGACCTATAGCATATATTGATTGATTGATTGATTTGACTTACGATACTATAAATTGGGAGTATCTTGCATTGTACTACGATTTATAGGAATCTACTTGACCTAGTATTCTTTAGGAGAGGAGATCGATATTAGAATTGGCTAATCTCGACTGAGAGTATCCTGCTTTGTACGTCAATTGTAATACTATAGATTGGTAGTATCTTGCATTGTACTACAAGCTATAGGAGTTCTGATTGATAGTTAGCCAAGTCTAGTATTACATTTTTATACGACTTGTCGTCCTTAGATGTTCTTCTTGCAGTATTCTTATCCTCAATACATGTTATTTACTGTCATATTAGTAGGCATATTTTATGTATCTTGTTAGTCCTCTGAGGACCTGATGATCTCTTCAGGTAGCTGATTGCACGGAGTTAGTTTTCTGAGCATGTGGTAGTTGACTTCATCTGCATAATTCAGGTATTTTGTTAGTGATATTGATTTACTATCTTTCTCGTACTTTTATGATATATCCTGCTTATCAGCTTAGCTTTATAGACTCATATTATTCATGGAGTCTAATCGGACATATATGCTAGTGGGCTACAGACCACGACCCATACTTGTTCATTCTTGTCTTATATATTTTAGTGGATTGAGATACATTGTAGATTACCATATTAGCCATGATACCATGATCTTGATAGCTTATATGTACTCGAGTCGGAATGGAGTCTGCTTGATACGTAGCTGGCTTGCTTATGAACTTGCATCCCGAAAAGCGGGTGTGGGTTGTGACAGGTTAATATAGAGTTAGTGTGAGTCTAGCAAGGACTTGCAATGAGATATGTATTGTTCGATTCATGGATATGGCTAGAGCAAGACATGGGCAGGGAAGACTAGTAGTAGGCATATGAGATAGTAACCTTTAGCCTTATAGTTGCCCGGTTATGGGTTCATAGTTTTTTGATTATGGGTGTATTGCTAGAGGATATATCAGGCAGTGGCCGCTGACTGCGCGTCAAAACACGGTCGGGAGCTATGCTAGTATATATGTAAGCCTCTAGCGGATGCTATGCTTTATTTCTTTACCTACTCATAGTACCAAAGTAGTCTTCACATGCATACACTTAGATGGATAGTTTACTTTGTCATTTATATTCATGTTCATGTATATTACTTTTACTTTTCATATTGTGGCTAGTTGTTGTATCTTGTTACGTCCCTCTGAGGACATGGTGATCTCTCCAGATGTTAGTTGGACTTCCGGCATAAAGTTATCGTGATGTGTTCTGCAAGATTCAGGTACTGTTGATAGTATTCTTTATTATCAATTTTGCATCCTTTGTACTATTTACTTCTGTCTTTGCTGTCATAGACTGGTTTTACTGGATCTCTATTATTCTTCGGGTTCATTCCAAACATATATGCTAATGGGCTGCATACCAAGACATATATTATTTATTCTTGATTTTGTTCATTATTGTGGGTTGAGATACAGTTGAGATATAGATTAGATATCATATGTTAGTTTACCTTACAACGTACTACGATTAGAATAAGTCAATTAAATTGGGAATACTTATTCTAGCCATACAGCTGGCATGCTTATGTCTTGGGTTTCTATATATTTTGGAACTGGGGCGTGACAAAAGCCCTAGTCGATATAACCAAAATTCAGTTTTCGGAGAATATAATTTTAGATTCGTTTTATGATTCTTTATGTGCGCCACGTACCTGTCCTCATGGTCATCTTCGACCTAAGCATATGAATGACTATTTTTATGGTCTCCATCGTATGGTATTCTTTGTGATTATTCCAAAACAAACCTCTAATGATGAAATCACTTATTGAAACTCTTGACTTTATATTATATGCCCTTTGGAATTCTATTTACCTTACCAAAGACTATTATTTTTGTTATGGAGCTGTGTCGCAAGAAACCGTGTAACCTTCTTTATGCCATGTATCTTCTTTATATCTTTGAGTACTTTGATATCATCCTAGGTGACTGTCCTCATGATACTCCACCTGCTTTTCTACACAAGCATTGTCGAGTTGAGCCTCCTCCTGTTGTACCTGCACCACCTCTACCACCTATTACAGACCCATCCATCAGTCATCCTCTACCACATCCTGCCACTGGAGTCACACTTGAGTCTTTTCAGACTATGGTCATGGATCAATTTCGGTGTTTGGATTTTTGGACTACTCTGCAGTTCTAGGCTTTGACCAACAATGTACGGGACTATGGCTATTGTTTTACTCACTAACCCAACGGTCCCATTCCTATGGTTTGTGATCCCTCTGTTATTGGTTATCACATTAGTGATCTAGAGGCACAATGATACTTTGATTCTACTGCTGCTAGATTTGATCCCAACTGGTCGCCTAAGAATGGTGAGCCTTCTAGGGCTGCTGAAACCGATGATGATAATGATGATGAGTGATGCATCGATCAAGTATTTTAGTCTTTAGCATTATTTTTGCTACCAGTTTAGATATTTTTCTTTAGTCATGCTTTGCTTGTAGTCAGCACTTATATTTATTGTACATGTCTATGTATCATACTTTCTGCTACTCAGTATTACTTTTGAGCTATCTCTTGTTATTTTCTTATTTTTTGCAGCTATTATCGGTTATGTTTGTGTTTACTCCTCCATTTTTATAATGACAACGGGGGAGAAAACAGATACTGTGATAGATCTAATTTTTTTGTTACTGATAATATTTGTTTCTCTGAGGACTTGTTGAAATGTTTGTAGATTTTTGCTGAGATACTTTATTTAGTTCTTATTGCGGGGAAGCTGCTTCACATCCAATCAACAGTATCTTGACGATTCTGCTTCCAATATACCTACTATTTTTCGTATCAGTTGCAGTTTTGTCAATTATCAAAATAGAGGAGATTGTTGACCCATCCTGTCACATTTAACTTGATTTTGATAATTAACATAAACTTCGAGTCGATACATGAAATATAAGACTTCAGAAGGATGCATTAAAACAAAGCAGTGAATCAGTCAAGTCAATTTTATTTTTATTATGTATTTTTCATTTATTGAGTTTAGGATATTTGTGAGTCAGATCGCACTGGCAGTTAGTCGTATCTCCACTCAAATAAATCCTATACAATAACCCAAAATGATTTCACCCAAAATTAATTTTTCTTGAACCAAAAATCTTTCCATTACATTCTAGAATCCAGAAAACTAAACTCACTACGAGTCGGCCCCGAACTCGGTGCTCCCGAAACCCTCCTGGTCAGAATAAGCTACCTATTCTTTTGGCATCCAACGTTCAAAATTTTGAACGTTAGGGCATCCGAGTTCTGTCCGAACTTTGTCCCAAAAAATACTATAAATAGATAAGAAATTTTTTATTTCAATCATCAATTCATTTTTTTTCTTCTTCTTCTCTATTCTATACAAGCCATTCAATATTCAAATCTCCAAGACAACTCATATTCTTCTAAGTGTCGGAGTGTTAACCGAATAGACGTGATTGAGTTGTACAAGTTTGGCATACAAAAGCTATTTTGTTTAGAGTTGAAGTCATCGTGCCCTTCGGATAAAACACTAGGTGTAAGAAGTTGACGTACCCTTCGGATTAAAGCACGTGGTATAAATGCTATTTCAAAAATAGTTGATTAACTCCGAACAAGAGTTCTCTGGCCTGGACTAGTCATCTCATAGGGATACCAGGATAAAATTCTCGGTATTTTGAGTTTTCTCTCTATTACTCTGCTATTTACTTATTTGTTTTTCTTATACATAGTAGTTATACATTGCCTTCTTAGTACTCAATTATTTAAAAATTAGGAATATTACTTCTGCTACAGTCTATTCGCCCCCTCTAGCGTTGCCATCGATCCCACATAACGTACTTGCATAAGATACATGATATGATACAAACTATCGTGCATAAGACATTCATTAGCATGCATTCTGACTACATGGTTACTGGTGTCTTTCCACCATATGGACCGAATTAAGGTAATGCGATGCGCTATTTCATCATAGGTTGCAACCCTCATAATTCTCCTGCAATTATCCTATGCCACCAAAGCACGTTTCATATTTCCCCTAGGTCGAATTAGTCCCAGTGCCCTAGGTACCGTTCGAGAAAATTTATCACATTGTGCATAAGTTGTCCACGACCATGCGAATGCATATACGACTAGATAAACATAAATTACACAGTAAATATTAAAATTAAATGACAAGCATTATATATTCTCATTCATCACATCATAACTTTAGTGATTATTCATTGCTAGCATTTGCCTCATCGTTTTACTTGGTGATTTATTGATCACCCATTTCATTTATTTCTCATCTTATTTCATTTCTCGTAGGACCATGCATCATTTTATTTCTTTGAGTCCTTTGTATTAACATATCATCTTTTCGTGTGTCAATTATACTAACATTGTAGTAGCATCAACTTGTGGCATTTATATCTTTCATTCAACTAAAGCATTGTCACGACCCGCTCCCGAATAGTCGGACACGAGTCGGACACGTCCAGTCTTTGTCGTTAGACACGACAAAGTAAGCTGTACCAAACTAGGAAAAACTAACCAGATATCAAGACAAGTATGAAAACACAACATCTATAAATATGTCTCAAACCCAGAGTAAAGTACAAATCTCAGAATTTATTACATTCCAGCAAATGAAAGTAAGTCTATTAGTCTCAATACAAGGAAATAATATGGAAAAACTAAGGTAAGCTCTAGGCTTCTGCAGCCTCTAAGTCAAGAGCAACACCAGCTAGCTCTCCTGCATCTAATGGCTCCCCGCCATAAAACGTGTCGCACAGAGCCTCCAACTCACCTGCAACATATCCTAGTCAGGAGCGGAGCTAAGTATATCCAAGGAATGAACATGTACATCATGGTATGAACAAGAAACATGAATATATGTAAAGTACAGGAAATAAAAACAAGACATGAAACTGAACAGGAAATACTGAAAGTAAAACAGGGAACATGGTAAGAGTCCTGAACATGAAATACTACCTGAACATGAAGTATAACTTGAACATGAAATACAGCCATGAATCATGAAATACAACCTGAATCCTGACATGTACAATATTGAAATACATCTAGATTGTGTGATCGGCTTGGGTAGATGCAATGAACATGAAATGGTACGGCTTTGGTCCCGCGTGCACGGTACGGGACCCAAGCTATTCACATGAGTAGTAACAGGGTTTGATCACGTATCTATAGTATTTCCCCTCCCAGACACAAGTAATACATGAAACATGAAACCAGACAATACCGTAATACATCGTGTCAATCAAGGAGATGCAAGGATGAACATGCAAGACATGAGAAATGAACAAATCCGAAAAGTATACTTGCCTTCCTTCGGGTGATCGAGAAAGGGTAGTAAAGCTGGAAATCCTCCTGTTTATTTGATACAAGTTGGTTAATAATCTACAAGTTCTAGTTTAGTGATTTCATCTTTAAAGCATGCTTAACTTGGTGTATCATAGGGCTTAACTATATTTTTACCCTAGCTAAAGAATCTATATACAAAAATATAATATACATATTTAGTTACAGCAGCCCTAATCATCAACTAACAACAGGACTGAAAGGGTCATGTCTATAATGTAATAAACCAAAACTAATTCACTTACCTAGCTGAGATACTAAACATTAATAAAATAAAACTTAAGAAATCCCTAGATCAATAGTTTATAGATAACAGTTGCTCAAGAGGTAGGAAGAGTTCAATTTCAGGTTGTAATTAATACCCAGGTCTTAATTCAGTAGGTATTCTCAATATCCTGTTCAATAGGAACCATGGTTCAAATCAAAATCAACATACAGTTGCTAACTGGTATTAGTCAAGCCTATATTCTCAGGTTTCACAAAGACTAACATCCATTCTATAGCACATGTTTTAAATAGCTAGTAAACTCAGTTTGGGCAAGGTACTACCATTCACTCCTCAATCTCAGTTTACAGGTAATACCGTCTGTCTAAACATGGCATGAATCAGCCCTATAGGTGAACAGATATCAGTTCAAATGTGGAACTAATATCTCAGTTCAAACCAGGACAGTACACCATCCTGTGTTCAATATTCATTCAATATCCAGTTGCCATCTAGTCCTGAATCAGGACATGTTCAGTCCTATAGGTTGTATAGATTAAACCCAATATCAGTCTCCTCTATTGGCAGGTTTTCCATGAACTCCATATCAATCTCTTAACAGGTTTATACATTATCCAGTTCAGTCCTTTCAAGACTGAGAGTAGTTCAGTCTACCTGTTCCTGAAAACTAACCCTTGGTTTCTTGAAAGTCAGTTCAGTCCAGAATGGGGTTGATAACCATATTAGTAAAACTGAGATAATGCATGACACCAATCAAATGGAAGACTGATATAGGTCAATTCTTCCCAAATCCACAGAACACCAACACATAACAGTCGAGTCCTCAATATTAGGACTGAAATATCAGTTGAGTGTGGGATTGATATCTTTATTTCAATTCATAGGCAATTCAGGAACTACATATGAATCAAACAGCCCTAATGATGTTCAATCTAACATGGTTCCCCATATATATTCAAAATAAAGAAACAAACAAAGCTTCACAACTGCTAGAGGACATTTCCTACTGCACTTCTATTGGCCCACTCAGTTTGTCAATTCCCTGACAGCACAGGGATACCAAATTGGTTCTTAGGAACCTAAGTGTTCACTGAAACTCCTAATGCAACTGACTTTGATAGATGTAACAGTGACTCATAAAGGATAGGGTCTTCCTGCTAACAATATACATGGTTCAGTTCATTATAACTTAATTACCAGACCTCAATTTCAGTCCAACATCAGGACAAATGTACAAACCTAACTCATTTCAATATACAGTCCTAATCAAGACTACTAAACAATATCTGAATTATCCTACCTCTGAATTCAAGAATGAAACCAAACTAAATCCATTTTTCAGTAAATAGTAAGGAACCAAAACTCAGGTTCATAAGATGTTTAAACAGGAACTAACATTTAATGAATGGGACATGATATGGTGGGTGAAGTTTAGATAACTCACCCCCACAAAGCTATACTACTAACAGTTCAAAATCCTAGGCTTAAACCCCTAGGTTGCTACAAATTCAGTCTTCTAATATCACACTATAGCCTATCATTAAGACAATATGTTCAACAGGTATTAGAAACTTTAGTTTAAGGAATAGATCATAGATTAGTACTTAAAATTCAATCCCAAGCAGATCACCCAACCATCTTAATCAGGACTGATACAAAATCCTTCCAGGTTTATTAATATCAGTCAAATGGCAGAATATGAACATTCAGTCCTATATCAGAACATCAGTTAAAACAACCAATACTATAACAGTCAAAAATCTCAGTTCCCCAGTTCAGGACAAAATCAGTCCTTGCCTCAATCTCAATGATCGAAGGAACAATTAAATTCAACCTTAAACACTACCTCGAACACAAGGTGAAGATAATGTATGTTCATAAATTGGTACTAAGCTAAACATGTCCAGGACTGAACTTCAACTCTGATACCCACAGCACATCACTGAGGATCATAGCCTCAATTCAATCCAGCCTCTAGTAATCAGGACTGATACAATCAATCCCTACACAGTGTGGTTACAGATTACTCCTAACTAAAACATTTGATACACATCTTAACTACTCAGTGCCATCACCAAAATTTATGAAAGAACAAGGCTAAAATAACTCTATGAAGGAATAATTACTCACCTCTACTATTAAATCAGGGATTCAAAGTGGGTATAGATTCTGATCAAAAGAATTCAAGAGACGATCAACTATTTCCAATTGAGTTCATGCAGGATCGACTGAATCATGGAGAAAAACAAACAAACACCTCGTGATCAGAATTTTAATTGCTAAAACCAAAGATAATTGCTCATTGAAAATAATGATCGGACAACGATCAGAGATCGATCTGTTCTACTCTCGATTGGCTGGATCCAGAGTTGAACAGAAAGATCCAATCGTTCATTCGATGATGCCCAATTCTCCAGAACGATCAAATTGATCAAGAAGACAATGTAACGCCCCAACCCCAAAATACGTAGGACTAAGTACGTAGACATGCCAGCTGTATACATAAGAAGTACAGGGCCTTGTATGTATACATGAGCTGTAAAATATAGTAATCCAAGACAACTAAATCTCATCCACAATGAAAAGAATAATAATATAACAAAATCAACTTGAATATTAATGATACAATCGTTGGGCAGAGACAAAGACCACTACCAACTATCTCAATGAAAGAATGTACAAGAATCGATCCATAAAATGGCAAGACGAACCAAGCGCAATCGTCTTCGAAGGAATAGAGAAGACCACGACCTTGGCTAGAACACCTGCAATGAATCATGAAAGCACACACCTGGGAAATAACCAGGTCCTCAGACGGACGTAGCAAGATACAGGAAAAACAAGCTAATATGACTGTCAGAATAATAAAATAATATATAAAAGACTATCCTAAACGTAAATATGCAAAGGAGATTCTAACCGCCTAATGTGCAATTTAGAGGACAACTTTCATGTGCATGGGTGGGATTTTAGGCTATGTGTACGTAACTGGCATTCAGTCATCTGTATCCGTCCGTAACGTCCAAAACGTCAGAGGGCATCTGTAAATAAATCACCATAGTTCCATCCGGAGACTGTGGTTTACCTGTTTGGATTCCCATACGCACTAGCGACTATCCTCCCCCAATATTTCCCACACTGTTCAAGTCATGTCCATGGCTCGCACAGTTTTATAACTGCTTGAGTCTCTAAAACCCTAGTCATAGCAGTTACAAATATCTACCGTCACACGACTTTAGAGATAGCTAGTCAATAAGTCGTGCCCCTAGCAACATGTCTCAAACCGTGTAGTGTGAGTGTCACAGCCAAAGGAGATATAAGGATATCCCCCAACAAGAAGGTAGTCCGCTAACACTAAGTTAACGTGCATATAGTAAAATAAAACGACTAATAGAGTCGCTTGCACCCAAGTGTGGCTTGGACGCACAGTTTATAACAAAGGACTAACAATTTGAAACGAAATAAATAATACAGAAAATAAATAATTTGACAGTTAATTAGCAAGGTATACTTGCCTGTTGCGACGCCTGGTGAGCTGCCTGATGTGGTACAATACAGGGGGCACAAAGTTTGACTTCGGTGTTACAACTATGCAAGGGAGCCTCTGTTGACGACATAGAGTATTCTATCAGGTCCGGAACGGTCAATTTAGTTAGGGTGGACATAAGGTTGTCTAGAATTGACGGAAGATTAGGAAAAATGGGATTAGTCATGGACGGAAGGATAGTTGGAGGAAATTTAGAAAAAAAAAACTATTTATAATACTTGATAAAATATTTTATGGTAAAACTAGCTTTGAGATAAATATATAAAAATATAAAGATTGCTTTTAGGTAAAACCCTAGATTTGTGAGATATACTACTTAGATGGAAGCTATATTTTTATTAGTAAAACTAACATTTGATAAATTCATAAAAATATGGAAAAATCGATTTAGCCTAAAATACGTAAATAAGGTACTATAAAATATTATAAAAATATATTTAGAATTATCTCCATATCATGAGAACAAAATAACAATATAGGTCTTGGTAGATCCAATGAAATAATATTGATAATTACTATCCTTATTAATAACAGTAAATAAATTTATATTTACATATATACATATTTTTACGTACTAATTTACAATCCAAAACACATACTCTTTTTATCATACAATAAAATAATCATAAAATAATATTATTGTACAAGGAGAAGAAAATAATAATAATAATAATAATAATAATAATAACAACAACAATAATAATAAAAAGTATAATAATAATAATATAATATAATTGTTGTACTAATAATAATAATGAATGATAATAATAATAATAATCATATGATAATAATAATAATAAAGAATAAATAAGTAATAAAATAAAAAAACTAATAACATCCTTTCCCAGTCTGCTAGTGGCCGCACGGATTATCAAAAGAGGGAAAGAAGAGTGAGAGCAATCGAGGGATCGAGAGAGTCGTGGCTCAGGGCGGTGGAGAACGGGTAGAGGCGTAGGGATAGACGGTAGGAACGGGAGGTCCATTAAGAAAAGTTTATCTAATATGATACTTATATAAAACCATTAAATAGAAAATCCTTAATAAGTTCAGAAATCAATAAGCACAAACATAACCCCAACTAATATAGTAAAATTCTAATTACGAAAATCTATTGGCTAAGACCAAAAAATAATCTAGTTGTATAGATGAGCCCGAAAACAGTTTATACAAAACTTTTTTTTATACAAAACATAATTTATATAAGAATCCAAGTATATAGATATATTTTGTAAACAAGTCAAAATGTTAAGCCCATCTAACTTTTGATAGCCATAAAATAACAATAATAATAAAACACATTTAACTTAAAACCCAGCCCATTTTTAATAAAATTTCTAACTTAAAACAACAAAATCCTCAGCCCAATTGGCCCAACCTAGTTATCCCAAATTCCTCTTCAGCCCACAACCAAATAAAAATAAAACCAACATGAGTAAGGAAAGAGAGAGGAAAGAACATGAGGGAGAGGGGAAAGTAAGAGAGAGTAAGGTGAGGGAAGAGAGAGCGGAACGACGGAGGAGCGGAGCGTACGGCCGGTGGCTGACGTCGGCACGGACAGAGACTCGACAGAGGGAGGAGAGCGGTGGAAAGAGGGGTTCTCCACCGAAGACGTGCGCACGGAGGCCGGGCCTCGACGGTCGGTGCAGCGAACTCGGGATGGCGCGGTGGAGGCTCGGGACTACGACGAAGCGGTCTGGCGGTGCAGGCGGGTTTTGAGGGGGAGAGGCGGTGGATGGGCGACGAGCAGCAGGAGAAGGTAATGAGGATCGGGCGTCCAGGGCGCTGTGACGGTGACGGGCGGCATGGAACTGCGGAGGAGGGTTTAGGAAGAGAGGCCGACGGGCTGTGGCTGGGCGGAGTCTCCGGCAGCGCGGGCGGCTGCGGGGAAAAGAGGTGGGCGGATGGAGATCGAGTGAAGAGGAACGGGGAGGATGGACGCGAGCTCGCGGCGGTGCTCCGCTGGCTCACCAGCGTTGGCCGCCGGGGTCTCCGGTCATCGAAAAAGAGGGGCGGCAGAGGCAAAGCACCGCTGCGAAGTTTTCGAACGCACGGTGACGATGCACGGCTCCAACGGAGGTAGGTGTTGTTGATTTATTTCGTTTGTGTGATATGGTGGTCGTTTGTGGGTTGTTGGCCAGATTTGGGAGAGTCGGTGGAAGGTCGTGGTGGTGGGGGTGCTTGGTTGGGGGCGGTGGCTTGGGTTGGTTGGAACAGGGGTGTCGGTTGGCGGGACGCTGAGTCGAGGCCGGAGTTGGTCGGGTGGTTCTCGGCTGGGTGTTGTTGGCCGAGGCTTGGACTGCCGCGGTGGCGACGGAAGTTGGGTGCAGATGGTGGTGGTGCGCGGTCGTAATAGAAGCGGTGACCAGCATAGGCGGTGGCGATCGGGTTATTTGTAGCAGGCTGGTGGTAGGGACGAGGGTGCGACCTTTGGTCGGGTAGGCGGGAGAGAAACGGTAGTGGATATGATTAGAATAGGGTTAGGGTAGAACTTTTGTGTTGGGATGTGTCCTGCGAGACACGAAGAATTGAAGGGGATGGTGTCCGGGACTGTCGGATACGGAGAAATCATGTATTTGTACGACAAAATATAGTGGATGGGAGGGGGATCGGGACACAGACACGATGCACATATTTTTGGATGGAAAAATTTGGAGGAGTACCTGCTTATTTACAGGATGTGGGAATTCACAGTTGGATAAGGATTATGAGTTGTTTAAACCGAAAAATAGATAATTCGCAAGTTAATTTAAATTCAATCAAATCCAAATCCAAATACAAATCCAAATTTAAATCTAATTAAATTCCATCATTTAGTTTAAAATCAATCAAATTTCAAATATAGATATTAATCTAACTATTTAATTAAATCCATAAAATTAAATCAAGATTTAAATCAACATAATAATTTCAAAATATATTTTCCAAAAATACTAATAATATTAATTTCAAAAATTAAATTATTATTTAAAAATAAACTAATAAATAATTATAAGATATGTATGCATAATTATTTATACAAAATTATGCTTTTCTAGTGTACAAAAATATTATTTATATTAATAACTTATAGAAATGAAGTAAAAATAACAAACTTAGAAATGATAGCAAAATAATTATTATATCTATAATTTTGAAATAGAAAACATTTTTCTAAAAATATGTACGCTCGCATATATTCGCACTCATCGAGCAATTATAAAAAAATAAAATTTCGTGCGCGACGTACAATACGACTACGCGACGTACAATACGACTACGCGACGTACAATACAAAATTTTAAATTAGTACCAAATTTAATAAAAATAACAGTAAAAATTTTGGGGTTATCGTACGGCATCACGTCCGGGGGACGACTATCAATTTTACGGAATCGGGGCATGACATTTACAGACAAGGAAGGTCAAAGAATTTACTTACTAAGCTAGTGCACTGTCAATTGCAATGGTCGAATCGATCCTCAGAGCTCACTTCGCCATGGCCGATTCAGAATAGAGTTTGGAGAAGATGAAGTTTGTGAATGAAGAATTGTGGTTCAACAATAGAGATAAGAGAATTGTCTTAAATAGGCAGCTAGTAGCGTGAGGAGTAGGGGTGGCGGCAAAAATTTACTCTTCCTTCCTCTGACAATTCGGTTAGAGGAGAGAAAAGGAATTAGCAATTTGAATTTTCAAAAGAAAGAAATGGCAGAGCTTAAAATCGAATGGCCAACTTAGTTTAAGAACTCATGGTAGTTCTTTTAACCATAGGTTTAGCTTTGGGCTAAGAATAGAATTGGTTAACTGAATGGAATGGCTTAGTCTAATAAAATGACTAAGTCCCAAAAATTTAAGTAGTTAAATGGATTTAAGCCCATTGGGCTGAAACAAAAGAAGTATCCATATGCATATTTATACCCTCTCAAATATTAAAGTAACAACAATTTCTAATTTGTTAAATCAACTTTATATATTAAATTTTTTTAAAACATCAGGAAGATAGAGTTACAAATCTATTTTCCTTGAAAAATTTTGCCCTTGAAATTCAGAAACATTCCAAAATTGGTTCACGAAACACCACGAAAAATTTATTAAAAATTTTGAAATTCAGCATACTAATATACAATCAGGTAAACAATCTTGGGTAGCGCTCTCGCATCTCGTCCTCGCGCTCCCACGTGGACTCTCCCGGAGAGTTGTGTCTCCACATGACGCGGACAAGAGGAATGGTCTGGTTCCGCAGACGCTTCTCCCTACGATCAAGGATCTCCACTGGCTGCTCCTCGTAGGTCAAGCTCGGACCCACCTCTAGCTATGTGTGATCTACTACATGGCTCGGGTCCGAAATATAATGTCGGAGCTGAGACATGTGGAAAACATCGTGTACCCCCTCCAAGCTAGCTGGAAGCACTAATCGATATACCACCTCGCCAATCTGCACCATCGCATCGAAAGGCCCGATGTACCTCGGACTGAGCTTCCCGCCTCTGCCGAAACGAATGACGCCTCTAATCGGCAAGATCTTCACAAACACTCTATCGCCAACCATGAACTCCAATGGCCGTTTGCTGCTATCTGTCCAGTGCTTCTGCCGATCCTGTGCAACTCTGAGACGCTCCTTGATCAGCCTGATCTTCTCAGCTGAGTCTACTACCATCTCTGGCCCAAGCAAAGCTCTTTTGCCAACACCGTCCCAAGATAAAGGCGTGCGACATCTCCATCCATATAGTGCCTCGAACGGGGTTATCTCGATGCTAGCCTGATAACTATTGTTATAGGCAAACTCCACTAGATGCAAATGATCCTCCCATGAATCACCAAAATCGAGTGCACAAACCCACAGCATGTCCTCCAGTGTCTGAATGGTCCTCTCGGACTGCCCGTCCGTCTGTGGATGATAAGCAGTACTGAACTTCAACTGCGAACCCAAGCTCATCTGTAGACTCCTCCAGAAGTGTGATGTGAAATAGCTGTCTCTGTCTAAAATAATGCTCACCGGTACCCCGTAAATCCTCACGATTTGACGTATGTAGAGGTCTGTAAGCTTCTCGGTTGACAACCCAACCTTGAACGGAATAAAATGAGCAGACTTCGTCAGTCTGTCCACGATAACCCAAATAGCGTCCTTGCCACTGGGCGTACGCGGTAATCCAGAGACGAAGTCCATGGTGATATGCTCCCACTTCCATTCCGGAATAGGTAAGGGCTGGAGTAGTCCTGCTGGTCTATCGCGCTCCGTCTTGACTTGCTGGCACACAAGGCATCTGGAAACAAATCTGGCAACCTCTCTCTTCATTCCATACCACCAAACATACTCTGGCAGATCCTTGTACATCTTGGTAGACCCAGGATGAATAGAATAATATGACTGGTGGGCTTCCTGTATCACCTCCTTCCGCAAATCCTTGGGCACACACAACTGAGTTTCGTGCCTCAGGGATCCGTCCTCTGCAATGGTGAATTCGTCGAGCAATCCTGCCTCTGCCTGGCCTCTAAGACAATGGAGTCCTTTATCAAGAAACTGGAACTCCTTGATCTTCTCTATCAGTCCTGACTGTATATGAATGTGCATCAACTACCCTCCAGCTCCTGGAAGAACAATCTCAATCCCAAGGCTCTCAAGATCCTCTAGTAGATGTTGATCCATAGTGAGATACATAGCAACAGGATATCGACTGAGAGCATCTGCTAGCGCATTCGCCTTCGCAGGATGGTACTGTAGACTGATGTCGAAATCCTTCATGATTTCCAGCCATCTGTGCTACCTTATATTCATCTCCTTCTGAGTGAAAACATACTTCAGGCTTTTGTAGTCCGTGAAGATGTCCACTCGCTCTCCATACAAATAGTGCTTCCATAGTTTCAAGGTAAATATGACTGCTGCAAGCTCCAAGTCATGTGTGGGATAGTTTTTCTTATGAGGCCTCAACTGTCTGGAAGCATAAGCTATAACCTTTTTGTTTTGCTCAAGCACACATCCCAAGCCTTTCCCTGAAGCATCACTATAGATGACGAATCCTCCTGATCTCGATGGCAAAGCTAGAATTGGCGCTGTCATGAGTCTTCTCTTCAATTCTTCAAATACTGACTGGCAGGCATCGCTCCAGATGAACTCCTCGTCCTTCCGTGTAAACTTCATCATAGGCTCTGCTATCCTATAAAAATCCTTCATGAACTTTCTGTAGTATCCTGCTAGCCCCAGGAAACTAGGAATCTCAGCTACTAACTTGGGAGGTGCCCATGCTTCGACTGCTTCAATCTTCTTAGGATCCACAGAAATCCCCTCTCCAGTTACCACATGCCCCAAAAACTCCACCCGGTCCAAGAAAAATTTATATTTTGAGAGTTTCCTGTACAACTTCTCCTTCCGTGGTATCTCCAACACAATCCGCAGGTGCTCCACATGCTCCTCCTCGATCTTCGAATATATCAGAATGTCGTCAATGAAGACTACAACAAACTTGTCCAAATACTTTTGAAAAACATTATTCATCAAGTTTATAAACACTACTGGGGCATTGGTGAGTCTGAACGACATCACCAAGAACTCATACTGGCCGTATCGGGTGTTGAAAGCTATCTTCGAAATGTCATGCTCCCGAACCTTCATCTAATGTGCATCTGATCCGCAAAAGAGGCAAAGTCCAAGCCTCTTGCGACAGACCTCCACGTGGTGTCCCGATCGATGGCAGTATGTGCAAGTGACTCCCTGCTATCTCTGATGCTGAGCTGCTGGAACTCTGGCAGGACGGTACTGAACTGCTGCCTGCTAATATGGCCTCCTCTGACTCTATAACTACACCCTCTTCGCTGGCGCCTGGTAACTGCTGCTGCCAATGTCCCTATCCCTCTTGGGCCTCGGGTGTTTGCCATGAATTATAAAAGAATAGAACAATTATATCGGAGGACTGGACTTTTACTTCACAATACGAACTCGCTTGTACAAAGAAAGCCTAGGGACGAAAACCTAGGTACAGCAATCTAACTACAATTGTTTATTTTTGATTCTGGGGGGTGACGGTAGTGGCTCGGGAAAGCGACGACAGCTCTGCCTTACTCCTTGGACGATCGAACGCAGCCTTGGCTCCAGTGAAGAAATGCTCTTGGACGTGTGGGGAGACTCCCTTGCACCTTCGGTTGTTGGATCTCTGGATGTCTCTGAATTCTCCCGTTCCTTCAGAATCCTCTCTCATCTTCTTTTTTTCTCCTTTTTTCCGCAAGGAAATGGCACCTTGCTATTTATAGAAGTGGGGGTGTGATCATTAGGGTTTGTAAATGATTGCCTCCTTGAGAAGTCGGTGGTTAAGGATCAATTAATCTGGGTCATTAATTTTGATTGTAGCAAATCTAGGTAATTAATGTAGATTGTATCAAATCTCTATGGGCAATAAATATTGATTGCCATGAATCTTCATGATTTATGATAACCTGCCATGTGTCCAATTTGCTTGATTTGATTTGATCTGGGCCATTATGATGATCGCAACAAATCTGATTTTGTTAGAATTTGTTAGCCTCCATAATTCTATGGAAGATAAGACTGCCACGTGTCTCAATTGTAGCGAAGAGCACCACGTGTCTCAACTGGATCGTCCTGGCCGAGCCGTATATGAGGGGTCCTCTCAGCCGTATGAAACATGCAGCCGTATATGGATGGACAGCCGTATAGAAATAGGCAGCCGCATGCAGAGGGGCAGCCGCATGGGGATAGGCAGCCGCATACAGATGGGCAGCCGCATGGGGATAGGCAGCCGCATACAGATGGGCAGCCGCATGGGGATAGGCAGCCGCATGCAGATGGGCAGCCGCATGGGGACACGGACAGACAACCGCATACAGATGGGCATCCGCATGGAGTGGCCTCGGGACTTGGTAGATTTTGCCAGCCGTAAGAAGATTTTCTCCTCTTTTTCATGAACACACCATCATGTCAGTCATCATTACGTCTTTAAGTCAGAGCTGTCATGGCTGTTTTTTGTCAGAGCAGTCGTCAGGGCATTAAATGCAGCCGCATGTAGATAAGAACTGTTTGAAGGCTACGTGGCTTCTTTCTGAGCCGCATGGATCTATTTGAGCCGCATGGACCCCTGAGCCGCATGGACTACTGAGCTGCATGGGGATCCTGAGCCGCATGGGGATCCTTCTGTTGGAGCCGTATAGGTCTTTTTTTATTCTTTTCCATGCTTCTATAAGCCTCCCTTCAAAGTTTTCAATTTACAAAATTGAAATACTTTGAATAAGAAGCATGGCCATGTAAAATTCTTTGGGCCGCATAGGATGTTCTGGCCGCATGGAGGTCTCAGCCGCATGGCCTCCTCAGCCGTATGGATTTCTGAGCCTTATGGCCTGTCTGGCCGCATAGGCTCCTTGCCACGTCTTCATGCCGCGTGTGCAAATCTTTGCATTGATTGCCTTTGATTTGCTGTCAGATTTAAAACCGCTTTTAGGACAGGATCCCAAGAGTTTAGCCTTAAATAGTCGGATCGCCTTGATAACCAAAGAGTCGGTTCATTGCACATAGATCGATGCGTCGGTCTATGGGCTTCGTCTATAAATAGCAACATGTTTTTTCAGAAAGAAGACTTCTTTACTTTCTGCTCTTGCCCTAGCTTTCTTGTCTTCATCTCCCTTTTCTGATCATCAGCAATGGCTCCCAAGTCCTCTAAGGTTGCGACAAAGGCTGCGGCGAAGGGTAAGGGTGCGGCTTCGACGTCGACTGCGGCACCCGAAGCTCACTCCGACGTTCGTCCTGCTGTTAAGGGTAAGGATTTGAGAAAGTCATATTCTTCGAAACCCTAACAACGGTTCTGTTGCATGCTTTATGCATAAACCTTTAATACAAACTGTTCGAATTATATGGGCCGCATACATATCCCATAACCGAGCCGCATGGAGGTATACCCCATGTCCGAGCCGTATGGGAGTTGTCTTAGTGTGCCGCATGAGCAATTCGTAAACCGAATCGCATAATGACCTGTCGATCAGATCTGCATGAGTCCCTCTGAATCGAGCCTGCATAAGCTCGTCTAAATTGGGCCGCCTGAGGCTGTGCTGCATCGAGCCGCATGAGCTCCCCTTTTGGACTGTGCCGCATAAGGCTCTGACCTTCTTTTGACTTTTTTTTTATCTTTGATTCTTGCAGCAACCCTGTCGAAGACTGAGATCATTATGAAGGAAGATTTGCTGCCCCTTTTCAAACAAGAATCATCGCTTGTTAAGGAGGAGGTAACACCAGAAGCAGAGGAACAGAAAGGAGAGCTGGCGCCCATTGCTGTAAAGGAGGAGCCCCAGTCTGACGGCGGTAGTACTGGGAGTTCTGATCCTCCTATTTCGGACGAGGATCTTGCTCAAGTACATCCTTCAAATGCAAAATGGTTGATGGATTGGTATATGTGCGTCCCCACAACTAGGATTTGTGGGCTTTCATAAATGTCCGTCTTTGTTTTGATACTTCTATCTGTCTTTAGTTGCGGTTTATGTCTTGCTTCTTTTGGACATCGATGTAATCTCTTTCCTTCTTATCTGAATGAAATAATAGAGAACTTTTCTGGCTTGCTCATGGTATATAGTCATGTGAATGTAACAGATTTTGAACGGAATACATTCGCTCTGTTCTTTGCTTGTAGTAGTTGTCCCAATGGAAGACTTTTTGTCGACCTATTATCCTTGGCGTACCCTGGTTCTGGATACGGATAATAAGTTGGGAGAGAACCAACATATTTACTTAGAGGTAATGAGGACATGGCAAATATGAGGGTTTCTTCGATGGAGCCTTCCCACTCAGAGGTAATGAGGACATGGCGGGTATGGGGGTTTTACCGCGGAGTCTTCCTACTCAGAGGTAATGAGGACATAGCAGGAGTGGACTCAACGAAGGATATTTGTGGTCAACAGAGGACATTTGTGGACCTATTATCTTTGGCGTACCCTGGGGTTTTTTTTGGTACAGATAATAAGTCGAGAGAGAACCAACATATTTACTCAGAGGTAATGAGGACATGACAAATATGAGGGTTTCTTCGATGGAGCCTTCCCACTCAGAGGTAATAAGGACATGGCAGGAGTAGGCTCCATGAAGGGGTACATAGAACGACTCAGAGTTAATGAGGACATGGAAGTTCTATGTAGAGGGGTGATTTATTTTTGGCGGAAGTAAGACGACTTAGAGGTAACATCGACGTGGTCATTTTGGAAATTTATGGATCTGTTACCCTTTTTGTGCACTGAGAGTGCGGGTAGTAGATCATGAGGGAGGAGCTCTTTCAGAAGAATAAGTTCAGAGGTATAGTCATACACGACTTACTATCTAAAAGAGTGACCAGAATGTAAGTTCAGAGGCACATGCGGGTACATAACTCAGCAATCTGGGATATTGTGAATGCGAGTTCAACGGTACCGACGGGTACATAACTCAATAATCTAGAATTTGGAGAATGTGAGTTCAGCGGTACGGAGGGTACATAACTCAATAATCTGAGATTTTACGAATATGAGTTCAGCGGTACCGGAGGGTACATAACTCAATATTCTGAGATTTTGCGAATGTGAGTTCAGCGGTACCGGCGGGTACATAACTCAATCATCTGGGATTTGGAGAATGTCGTTTAGACATAATATTTCTTCAGGAACTTGCCGTTGACGGACAACACGAGCAAGTCTCCGTTTTGTTTTGCGAGGCGGTAAGCACCGTTGGAGAATACAGCCTCAATGATAAATGGCCCTTCCCACTTTGGCTGGAATTTGTCGGCAGTTTTGTGAGTCAAAACCATCGGCCTCCGAACTGCCAGAACGAGATCGCCCACTTAGAATGTTCTGATTTTAACCTTCTTGTTGAAGGCTCTGGAGATGCGTGCTTGGTATAGCTCGATTCGTTGCTGAGCCAAGAGGCGTTTTTCATCTAAGGCCTCCAACTCTTATAGCCGACGACGGTAGTTATCGTCCGTCGTCAATTGGTAAGTAAGAGCGACACGGAGCGAGGGTATTTGAGTCTCCAATGGAAGAACTGCCTCACTCCCGTACACCAGGGAGAATGGTGTGTTCCATGTGGCTGTTCGGACTGTATTACGGTACGCCCATAAGCATTAACCAAGCTTCTCGTTCCAGTCACGTTTGTTGGACGATACGAACTTTCCGAGAAGTTTGATGATTGTTTTGTTGAATGCTTCTGCCAACCCATTCGTTGTCGAATTGTATGGCATCGAAGCAATATTCTGAATTCGGTGTTTGTCGCAGAATCGATAGAAGACGTGGCTTGCGAACTGCGGACCATTATCATGGATGATCTTTTGGGGCAGTCCAAAGCGATAAATGACGTGATGCTTGAGGAAGCTGATCACGTTTGAAGTCTTTACTTCGGCAAATGGAACAGCTTCCGCCCATTTGGAGAAGTAATCTATGATGGCGAGTATGAAAGGATATCCTCGGGAAGAAGGTGGAGTGATCGGATTGATGATATCTATTCCCTATGCTTTAAATGGCCAGGACGCCACTGTCGGATGTAGAAATTCGGATGGCTGGTGGATGAAGTTCGTATGGACTTGACAGGCTTTGTACTTTCTTGCATAGGCTATCGCATCTGCTACCATCGTGGGCCAGTAGTAGCCCATTCGGCGAAGACGGTCTTGCAATTTTGGGCCAGGCTGATGGGCCCCGCAGACACCGTCATGGGTTCGCGTACGGCTTCTTTGGCTTCTGTGTTTGACAGAAATTGAAGCAATAATCCATCGTAGGATCGGCGATACAGCAATTTCGTCTCTGTATTGTAGAAGAATCTGAGAGAACGCCTTCTGATAGAGGTGGCTTCCTTTGGGTCCTCCGAAAGAATGTCGTAGACTACGAAGTCAATGAATGGTTGTCTCTAGTCTGGTGCTTCGTCGATCGTCTGAGCAGAATAACTCGCCACAAATTGAACATTGTTCTTGGGACAGACCAGTTTATGGCCTATCACATCCACCGATTGATGAGCATAGTTCGAAACCGCTAGGGAAGCGGCAAGGCCTGCTAGGGCATCGTCTTCGATATTTTGTAGTCTAGGAACGTGTTCGATGAAGAACCCTTCAAATGACGAGATAATGTTGATCGCTATTTGGTGATAGGGGATCATGTCTTCATGGCGGACTTCGTATGAACCCCGGATCTGATTGACGATTAACTGTGAATCACCGTATGCTTCAAGATATTCTACCCCAAGCTCTCTTGCAAGTTGGAGGCCAATGACTAAAGCGTTATACTCGGCCATATTTTTAGAGCAGGGTTCTGTGAGGGAGTAAACGCGATTGATCACCAATTCGGAAGGAAAAACCAGTACCACCCCAACTCCGACGACGATGTTGCCCTTAGGTCCGGTCCTTGAGGCACCGTCGAAGAACATTTGCCATATATCCTCGTGAGAGGCCGCATGCGAGTCGGAGACCTCATCTGGGATTTCTTCGTATATTCTGGCCGACTCCGAGCCTGGGTGGGCTGCTAGAAAGTCTGCCAGAGCTTGACCTTTAACAGCCTTTTGTGAGACGAAGATCATATGGTAGGGGGACAGTAATATTTCCCATGTAGCGAGACAAGAGCTGAGTGCCCCTAGTTTAGTCATGAGGACCCTGAGGGGGTTGACTCGTGATATCACATGTATGGTTTGCCCCGTGACATAGTGTCGCGTCTTTTGAATGGCGAACACCATGGCGAGGCATTCCTTCTCCACGGTAGTATATCGGTACTCTGGCCCGATCATCATTCGACTGAGGTAATATATAGCTTGCTCATGGCCTACATCGTTGTTTTGTGCTAGCAGAGCACCGAGGGAATGCTCCATTGCTCGTACATAGAGCAGAAATGATTTTTCGGCAACCGGGGCCACCAGGACTGGAGGGTTCGACAAATATTCTTTGATGCTGTCGAAGGTACGCTGGTATTCTTCATTCCATACGAATGAGATGCCCTTCTTCATGAGATGGGTGAATAGCTGACATCGCCCGGAGAGATTGGAGATGAACCTCCTGATGTAAGCTAACCTCCCTTGAAGGCCTCGGAGTTCTCGGAGATTTCTTGGGAGACCCATCTCCATGATTGCCTTCGTCTTCTCAGGTTCTACGTGGATACCCTTGGAGGTGATGATAAAACCCAAGAACTTCCCGCTGGATATGTCCAAGAAGGATTTCGTGGGGTTCATTTTCAAATTGTGCACTCGCATTAGGTCGAACACCGTCCTCAGATCCTGCAGATGGTCTTCCCTATAGCGACTCTTGACGGCGATGTCATCAACGTAGTACTCCATGGTCTTGTACAAGTGATCCCTGAAGATGATACTCATGGCTCTCTGATAGGTGGTACCAGCGTTCTTTAAACCGATAGGCATGACTGTGTAGCAAAACATGTCTATTGGTGTTCGGAATGATGTATGCTTTTCGTCGTCGGGGGACATCTTAATTTGGTTGTACCCCGAGAAGTCATCCATGAACGACATACATTCGAAGCTGCAGGTGTTGTCAATCATAATGTCTGTGATAGGGAGGGAGAACTCATCTTTGGGATACGCCTCGTTCAGATTGCGGAAGTCGATGCAGATTTAAATCTTCCCATTCTTCTTGAGGACCGGTACTATGTTGGCGACCCAGTTCGGATGTTGTTCCTCATGAATGAAGCCACTGGCTATCAGTTTGTTGACTTCGGCTTCGATCGCATCCATGATGCCTGGACGGAAGCGTCGTTGCTGTTGTTTGACTGGCTTTGCATCTGGCCGAATGTTGAGCTTGTGAAGAGCAACATCGGGATTTAGCCCTGGCATGCCTTCATAGTTCCAGGCGAACACGTCGATATATTCTTTGACGAGTTCCAGTAGTGATTCTCGCTCTTCGTCTGTCAGGCTTTTACTAACGAAGATTGGTTTTGGAGAAGAGTCGCTGCCTAGATCCACTTGCATGACCTTATCTTCAGTAGGGGCTCTTTTTGTTCAAACTGCTTCTCCCATTGCGCATCCAGTTGTTGGGCCCATGACTCTAATTCGAGGAGTTCAGGAAAGTCTTCACCTTCTTCGTAAGCATCGGCGAGTGCTATAGTGACAGACATGACCTGCCTGAATATATCCCCGATGCTGATATCCGAATCAGAAGTTGGTGATCCGGTTGAGTGTAAATGCCAGTCGTATTCCTCATCTCAGCTTTCAAGGGTCGTTGCGGGTGTGACATATCCCAGTCCGCATCGGGTCTTGTTGTAGTAGTCCTGTGGTTTGCCAGCCGGGACCGGCAACTTTAATGGTAATCGTCGACCAGTACCGTACTTCAAACCTGGCGTAGTCTCCAGATCATACCCCTATTTTTGTATGAGGTATTTGGATTGGGGGCTATATAGATAGAGAGGCAGTCTCCCGACGTCCGATTCGAGGTCGACTTCTTCTATGGTGAAGGGCTATGGATCATTCTTCTGACCAAAGATAATTGGATGGTCCCCTCCCTCGATTATGCGGTAAGCGTCTTCCACGGGAGTGAGCTGATTTACTGTGTAAACATTTGTCACCTGTATGTGTAGGTGAGCGTCTATACCGTGTTCCATAGCATACATTGTACAAAGCTTATTAAGCTCGATGTAGTTCAAAGATAGCCCTTTATTGATGAAGTAAGGTATCTTTTCTAGCAGGATTACATCATCTACGGATGGAACATAAGTGTGAGTGACCACATACTTGGCCAATTCTGATTCTTCTTCGGCCACCCCCTGTATAAATGAAGACTGAGAGGATGAATTGGGCAACTTAATCATCAGGGTTCTGCTGGTGGAGCAGAATGTGGAGTCGTTGGCAAACTAGCAACCTCCAGTTTGGTACTCGATGCTGGACGGGGACTGGTTGGCTCGCTAGAAGCCCTAGACATTGTATCGGGCTGACGATTCTTTTTGGGAAGACGTATCGTCATTGGTTTGTCGGAGGGATTAAGCTTCTCCGTTTGTGGCTGGCCGACTCTCGACAGTCTGATTGTCAATGGCTCCGTTGTAGATCTTGGCACTTGGCCGAACCTTGGCAGCCGGATTATCGTTTGCCCCTCTTGTGCCGAGAGGCTGATTGCATCCTTACGCAGAGCGGCCGTAAGGGGTGCGGATTTATCCGGTTTACGAGCTTGGAGGGGGATCGTCAAGGGTTCTTCTGATCCTGTGGCCGTCTCAGTTCGAGCTTGCACATCTCCTTCAACAAGGTGCCTCTTGGACTTTTCGTATAAGCAGGAGTCTGAGTAGTAGGATTCGACCCCTTTGAAGGGATCGATGTCGACAAATTTTGTCCTCACGAAGTCATATTTGTCGACATAATTGAAGCACTGGTGCAGGATGGAAGGCACGATCATGTAATCATGTATCTAAAGGCACCCCAAGAAGATATTGTAGGAAGTGTCCGCATCTATAACATAACAGGTTACTTCTGACTGAAGATCGTCGATTTGGCACTTCAAGCGAATCATTCTAATTGGGTAGCTCCTGTCCGAATTAAAACCGCTAATGGCAGTGCTTGTTGGTGTCAGGCGATGCATAGAAATACGGAGATGATGTAACAGACCCTTCGGGATGATGCTTATGGAAGAACCAGGATCAATGTGCATCTGATCCACCTTTACATCGTCGATGTATCCAGTGTAATATAACGGACGATCGTGTAGGTTGGTTTTGATGAGCATGCCCTGTGGAGTGAAGACAATGTTGGGCATCGCTCCTGTGCAAGCGCTATCTTGGAGATCTGCCGGCGGACTCTCTCCCGTGAGGTTGACCTGAGCTAGATATGCATCGGCGTTCTGGAGTGCATCGCTCAAAGCTGCGTGAACATCCTTGGAGAGTCTCAGGAGCTCGAATAATGACAATTTGGCCGGTGTGTTAGCCAATTGTGCCAAGATGTCAAAGTTGTAGGGCCTCTCTAACCCATGAGATGCCTCTTTTCGGAGGGATTTGTCAAAGCGAGTCTCCTTCGGCCTAGGCTTGTTGGTCGTTGGAGGTTGGAAAGGTTCTGGAGCATCAGCAGTAGCCGGCTGATGTTCTTCAGTCGAGTTATCTGGTGTAGGTTGGGATTGAGCACCAGACCGAGTAACGACAGCTGCGGCTTCCTCGACATCTATCGAGATTGTACGGCAGGATCTGACCTTTCCATTTTTTTTCTTACCAATGGAGGATGGTCTGGACTGAGTCACTTCAGGTACCAAGTCTGGATGGACCCACATGACTTCCTCTCGTGACGTGGTAAGGGGTACTAGACTAGTAGCCTGATCTCGAGGAGGTGGAAGATTAGCAATCTCCATTGTCGCCCGAGGAACAGGTATCATACCGTCTTGAGTCTCTATCGGAGGAAAACTGCCAAACTGTATGGACATCATGTTGGCTGCCACGGTTACCTCCTCGAAATTAATAGCCAGAGCCTTCGAATCGATGAGATGTTGGATGTATCGCTTTAGTTGGTAGCAGTCGTGTATAGCATGGTGGACGTAGCGGTGGTAATGGCAGTACTTTGGGCTCTCTATTTCTGCCGGCCGAGGTTCCCGTCTTGGTAGAGGGAGCTGAATTCTATCTCCTTGTATGGACATGTCCAAGATGGGCTTTACATGGCCGTCTTCGAAGGAGTAGGTCATTTGCGGCCATTGCTTGTCTGTCGGTTTTGGCTCAGGCTTCTGGACTGTGTCAGCCACCATAGCCTGCTTTCTCTTATTGTCCAGATTGTTGGAGGAGTTACCACCATTGTTGTTGTTGGTATTAGGGCGCTTGCCTTTGTCCTCTCCCTCCGAGATGTGCAGTCCCAGTTGGCGAGCTTTCTTCAACCTGTCTTCGGTGCTAGTGGCACTGATGATGAACATTTTCCAGTCCTTGAATTGACTTTCACCCATCCAGAGGCTGATTGTTGGAAGCAGTCTCTTTTGGCAAATTTCAATCAAGGAGGAATCAGGGTTGCCAGAAGGCAGCTTCATTGCGGTTTGGCAAAACCGTTCGATATAATTTCTTGTTAGCTCTTTCTTCCCTTGAACGACGTTTATGAGGGTGGACATTGTGATGTCCTATCCTACTTCGTAGAATCTCTCCAAGAATATGCGTTTGAAGTTGGCGAAGGAGTGGATGCAGTTGTCTGGCAGGTTACGGTACCAGTCGAAGGCGACCCCTTCCAATGCTCCGATGAATAATCGTGTAAGGATGGCATCGTCATAGGGCAGATGGTCAGTGGTAACCTCGAAGTAAGTGATGTACCGACTTGCGGAGGTCTTCCCATCATATGGATTGATGTAGAATGGTTTATACTTTGGTGGGAAGGGAACATCTCTCCACGCAGCAGGATACGGTTGTCGTGTCCTGAGGTCTTGGCAGTTTTCTTGGGCGTGGAACATGGCTCGGAGCTCCTAGACCTCTCTTCTTGCTTTCCTGGCCTCATCTGCAGCGGTAGAAGCCGACATTTCAGAAGGATTATTGCCCAGGTTTGGTGCCGCTGAGTTTGAGTCCGCATTGGCCACGAGACCCAAGTTTGTTTGGCCAGGCGTCCCTCCTTGCAGAGTAGGGAGGGCTGCTTTAATTTCGTCCACTGATTTGACCAAAGTGCGTAGTATGGCCTCCAGAGTGTCTATGCGTTGGCGATCACTGGAACCATTTTGTTCGTCGTTTGTCATGAACGCCGTCCTTACATGAGTAGAAATGGAAGGGACGATGGATGACATACCCTCCGAATCATACTCCTGTACCGAGAAGTCATCGGGGTATGTGGGAATGTTCTTCTCTGGTTTGCACTCAGAAGGAATAGTACCCCCAGCTTTTGAGTTTGCCTCGTCTTGAGAGTCGCTGACATCCTCGGGGACGTCGGGATCTGCTGCATCTAATAGGAGAGTTGTTTCCCCCGGCTCGTCTCCTTGGAACACTAGATTGTCGTAAATGTTCGGAGGAGTGCTACCCCCAGTTCTAGTAACCCCCAGTGATATGGATGTTGAATCTTCCACTATAGCAAATTTTGTCTTTGAATGGGTACTTTGGAAAACTCCAGTGGTGGGCAACCGTTTAGACGACAGTTTCTTAGTCATAGTGGTTAAAATCTTCGGGCTGGCAATATTTGTTTTCTTCGCTCTCCCGCTGGCGGGGATTCTCTGAGCAGAGTTGCAGGAGACGACGGGAAGTGCCTCATCCTCTGAACATGGTTGTTGCAGTCTTTGGAAGATGGACTGTCGGTCTTCTCGTACCGTCGCGTTATTGCAACAGCAGTTGACGATGACTTGGGTGTAGTGACGTCCTTGGGAGGACTCTTTGCACCCCGAGGCCTCTTCTCTTTCCTTGCGCTTGTGGAGGATAGCCTCATACAAGTCAGATGGGTCTGGAACGACCATGTTTGCTCCCTGGGTTTTGGGAGACTTTTGGGAACCACTTTTTTCATTTGCCGCCGGGGGCTGGACTCGAGTGGTTCTGTACAACTTCCCATCAGAGGCCTGTATAACAGTATGTGGAACGCTCAGATAGTCAGAGGTCGGGACAGCGGACTGAGTTCGCCAAGCTCGCACTGTCCTAGACTTTTTCACTCTAGTGCGTGAGGGCACATAGTAAGAAGAGTCTAATTGGTGCTGCAGAGAGTCAGATATATTTTCTCGGGAGTATGAGAGATCAGGACCATTGGAGAGGCGATCAAAGACTGAGCCGCGTGGAGAAGACAATATGCAGCTGGAATCAACACTCTTCATGCGGCTGGCAATCGTAGCCGCATGGGCTTTTTTCATGCGACTGGAAGTCTCGGCCGCATAAGTCTTCTCCATGCGGCTGGAAATCTTAGCTGCATGGGTATTCTGCGTTCGGCTGGCAGTTTCGGCCGCATGGACATCATGGATGCGGCTGGCAATCTTGGTCGCATGAGTCTTCCGCCTGCGGCTAGTGCCTTTGTTCGGCTTCTTCCTGGAGCACATAGAATCACTCTTTGCCCCTACAAGTCCAGCATCATAGTTCTTTCCTCTGCCGGACTTGGGGACAGCAGAGTCTTCTACGGCTTGAAGTAGAGCCGCATGAGAGTTGCCTTCGCCGTCTTGGGCAGCAGAGAGTACTCCGTCCAGAGCTTGGGGATGAGCAAATGACTTTGGCCTCCACTCCCTGCAAGCTTTTTTCGTGCGGGTTCGCTTCTGGACCGGGCCAGCGCTCCCGTCAGAGAGCATTTCTTCAAACGCCTGTTGGTCGAAGCGGACTACCATCTTCTGTTGTGTGGAGCTAAGTTTGGCTGCATCCGATTGCGTCACCAACTCCTCAACTGTGGAGAAGTTTGTCCCCAGCAGAGTCGCCATCGTGTTTGCCATGAATTATAAAAGAATAGAACAATTATATCGGAGGACTGGGCTTTTACTTCACAATACAAACTCGCTTATACAAAGAAAGCCTAGGGACGAAAACCTAGGTGCAGCAATATAAGTACAATTGTTTATTTTTGATTCTGGGGGTGACGGTAGAGGCTCGAGAAAGCGACGACAGCTCTGCCTTACTCCTTCGACGATCGGACGCAGCCTTGGCTCCGGTGAAGAAATGCTCTTGGACGTGTGGGGAGACTCCCTTGCGCCTTCGATTGCCGGATCTCTGGATGCCTCTGAATTCTTCAGTTCCTTCAGAATCCTCCCTCCTCTTCTTTTTCTCTTCCTTTTTTTGCAAGGGAATGGCACCTTGCTATTTATAGAAGTGGGGGTGTGATCATTAGGGTTTGTAAATGATTGCCTCCTTGAGAAGTCAGCGGTTAAGGATCAATTAATCTGGGCCATTAATTCTGATTGTAGCAAATCTAGGTAATTAATGTAGATTGTATCAAATCTCTGTGGAAAATAAATGTTGATTGCCATGAATCTTCGTGATTTGTGATAACCTGTCACGTGTCCAATTTGCTTGGTCTGATTTGATCTGGGCCATTATGATGATCGTAACAAATCTGATTTTGTTAGGATTTGTTAGCACCCATAATTCCAGGAAAGATAAGACTGCCACGTGTCTCAATTGTAGCAAAGAGCACCACGTGTCTCAACTGGATCGTCCTGGCCGAGCCGCATATGGGGGGTCCTCTCAGCCGTATGAAACATGCAGCCGCATGTGGATGGGCAGCCGCATGGAAATAGGCAGCCGCATACAGAGGGGCAGCCGCATAGGGATAGGCAGCCGCATGCAGATGGGCAGCCGCATGGGGATAGGCAGCCGCATGCAGATGGGTAGCCGTATGGGGACACGGACAGGCAGCCGCATATAGATGGTCAGCCACATGGAATGGCCTCGGGACTTGGTGGATTTTGCCAGCCGTAAGGAGATTTTTTCCTCTTTTCCATGAACACGCCATTATGTCAGTCATCATTGTATCATTATGTCAGAGCTGTCATGGCTGTTTTTTGTCAGAGCAGTCGTGAGGGCATTAAATGCAGCCGCATGTAGAGAAGAACTGTTTGAAGGCCACGTGGCTTCTTTCTGAGCCGCATGGATCTATCTGAGCCGCATGGACCCCTGAGCCGTATGGACTCCTGAGCCGTATGGGGATCCTGAGCCGCATGGGGATCCTTCTGTTGGAGCCGCATAGGTATCCTGAGCCGTATGGACTCCAGAGCCGCATGGGGATCATGAGCCGCACTCGTCGAGCAATTAACAAAAAATAAAATTTCGTGCGCGACGTACAATACGACTACGCGACGTACAATACAAAATTTTAAATCAGTACCAAATTTAATAAAAATAATAGTAGAAATTTTGGTGTTTTACAGACAAGGAAGGTCAAAGAATTTACTTACTAAGCTAGTGCACTGTCGATTGCAATGGTCGAATCGATCCTCAGAGCTCACTCCGCCATGGCCGATTCAGAACAGAGTTTGGAGAAGATGAAGTTTGTGAATAAAGAATTGTGGTTCAACAATAGAGAGGAGAGAATTGTCTTAAATAGGCAGCTAGTTGCGTGAGAAGTAGGCAACTTGGTGGCGGAAAAAATTTACTCTTCCTCCCTCTGACAATTCGGTTAGAGGAGAGTAAAGGAATTGGCAATTTGAATTTTCAAAAGAAAGAAATGGCAGAGCTTAAAATCGAATGGCCAACTTAGTTTAAGAACTCATGGTAGTTCTTTTAACCATAGGTTTAGCTTTGGGCTAAGAATAGAATTGGTTAACTGAATGGAATGGCTTAGTCTAATAAAATGACTAAGTCCCAAAAATTTAAGTAGTTAAATGGATTTAAGCCCATTGGGCTGAAACACAAGAAGAATCCATATGCATATTAATACCCTCTCAAATATTAAAGTAACAACAATTTCTAATTTGTTAAATCAACTTTATATATTAAACTTTTTTAAAACATCAGGAAGGAGGAGTTACAAATCTCTTCCCCTTGAAAAATTTCGCCCTCGAAATTTAGAAACATTCCAAAATTGGTTCACGAAACACCACGAAAAATTTATTAAAAATTTAGAAATTCAACATACTAATATACAATCAGGTAAACAATCTAGGGTAGCGCTCTCGCATCTCGTCCTCGCGCTCCCACGTGGACTCTCCCGGAGAGTGGTGTCTCCACATGACGCGGACAAGAGGAATGGTCTGGTTCCGTAGACGCTTCTCTCTACGATCAAGGATCTCCACTGGCTGCTCCTCGTAGGTCAAGCTCAGACCCACCTCTAGCTATGAGTGATCCACTACATGGCTCGGGTCCGCAATATAATATCGGAGCTGAGACACGTGGAAAACATCGTGTACCCTCTCCAAGCTAGCTGGAAGCACTAATCGATATGCCACCTCGCTAATCCGCACCGTCACGTCGAAAGGCCCGATGTACCTCAGACCGAGCTTCCCGCCTCTGCCGAAACGAATGACGTCGCTGGTCGGCGAGATCTTCAGAAACACTCTATCGCCAACCACGAACTCCAATGGCCGTCTGCTGCTGTCTGTCCAGTGCTTCTGCCGATCCTGTGCAACTCTAAGACGCTCCCTGATCAGCCTGATCTTCTCAGCTGAGTCTACCACCATCTCTGGCCCAAGCAAAGCTCTTTCGCCAACGTCGTCCCAAGATAAAGGCGTGCGACATCTCCGTCCATACAGTGCCTCGAACGGGGTCATCTCGATGCTAGCCTGATAACTGTTGTTATAGGCATACTCCACTAGATACAAATGATCCTCCCATGAATCGCCAAAATCGAGTGCGCAAACCCGCAGCAAGTCCTCCAGTGTCTGAATGGTCCTCTCGGACTGTCCGTCCGTCTGTGGATGATAAGCAGTACTGAACTTCAACTGTGAACCCAAGCTCATCTGTAGACTCCTCCAGAAGTGTGATGCGAAATGGCTATCTCTGTCTGAAACGATGCTCATCGGTACCCCGTGAATCCTCACGATTTAACGTATGTAGAGGTCTGCAAGCTTCTTGGTCGACAACCCAACCTTGAACGGAATAAAATGAGCAGACTTCGTCAGTCTGTCCACGATAACCCAAAAGCGTCCTTGCCACTGTGCGTACGCGATAATCCAGAGACGAAGTCCATGGTGATATGCTCCCACTTCCATTCCGAAATAGGTAAAGATTGGAGTAGTCCTACTAGTCTCTGGTGCTCCGTCTTGACTTGCTGGCACACAAGGCACCTGGAAACAAATCTGGCAACCTCTCTCTTCATTCCATACCACCAAACATACTCTCGCAGATCCTTGTACATCATGGTAGACCCAGGATGAATAGAATAATATAACTGATGGGCTTCCTGCATCACCTCCTTCCGCAAATCCTTGGACACACACAACTGAGTTTCGTGCCTCAGGGATCCGTCCTCTGCATTGGTAAAGTCGGCGAGTAATCCTGTCTCTGCCTGGCCTCTGAGACATCGAAGTCCTTCATCAAGAAACTGGGTCTCCTTGATCTTCTCTATCAGTCATGACTGTATCTGAATGTGCATCAACTGCCCTCCAGCTCTGGGAAAAACAATCTCAATCCTAAGGCTCTCAAGATCCTCTAGTAGATGTCGATCCATAGTGAGATACATAGCAACAGGATACCGACTGAGAGCATCTGCTACCACATTCGCCTTTCCAGGATGGTACTGCAGACTGATGTCGAAATCTTTCATGATTTCCAGCCATCTGTGCTGCCTCATATTCATCTCCTTCTGAGTGAAAATATACTTCAGGCTTTTGTAGTCCGTGAAGATGTCCACTCGCTCTCCATACAAATAGTGCATCCATAGTTTCAAGGCAAATATGACTGCTGCAAGCTCCAAGTCATGTGTGGGATAGTTCTTCTCATGAGGCCTCAACTGTCTAGAAGCATAAGCTATAACCTTTTTGTTCTGCTCAAGCACACATCCCAAGCCTTTCCCTGAAGCATCACTGTAGATGACGAATCCTCCTGATCCCGATAGCAAAGCTAGAACTGGCGCTGTCGTGAGTCTTCTCTTTAATTTTTTAAATGCTAACTAGCAGGCGTCGCTCCAGATGAAGTCCTCGTCCTTCCGCGTAAGCTTCGTCATAGGCTCTACTATCCTGGCAAAATCCTTCACAAACTTCCTGTAGTATCCTGCTAGCCCCAGGAAACTACGAATCTCAGCTACTAACTTAGGAGGTGCCCATGCTTCCACTGCTTCAATCTTCGTAGAATCTACAGAAATCCCCTCTCCAGTTACCACATGCCCCAAAAACTCCACCCGATCCAAGAAAAACTCATATTTCGAGAGTTTTCTGTACAGCTTTTCCTTCTGCAGTATCTCCAACACAATCCGCAGGTGCTCCACATGCTCCTCCTCGGTCTTCGATTATATCAGAATGTCGTCAATAAAGACTACAACAAACTTGTCCAAATACTTTTGAAAAACATTATTCATCAAGTTCATAAACACTGCTGGGATATTGGTAAGTCTGAACGACATTACCAAGAACTCATACTGGTCGTATCGGGTGTTGAAAGCTGTCTTCGAAATATCCTGCTCCCGAACCTTTATCTGATGTGCATCTGATCCGCAAAAGAGGCAAAGTCCAAGCCTCTTACGACAGACCTCCACGTGGTGTCCCGACCGATGGCAGTATGTGCAAGTGACTCCCTGCTGCCTCTGTTGCTGAGCTGCTGGAACTCTGGCAGTAAGGTGCTGAACTGATGCCTGCTGATATGGCCTTCCCTGAGTCTGCATCTGCACCCTCTTCGCTAGCACCTGGTAACTGCTGCTGCCGATGTCCCTATCCCTCTTGGGACTCGGGTCCATCTCCTTCTCAACTGTCTAGGCGATCTTGAGGATGCTCGAGTAGGTAGTCGCCTGGCTAATAGCTACTGCGTGCCGCAGCTCCCTGGTCAGGCCCTTCTTGAATCTCTAGGCCCTGTCCTCCGGTGCTCTGACTAGGTTCTCTGTGAACCTGCTGAGTCGGGTAAATTCTGAAGTGTACTCCGCTACTATCACCATCCCCTGCTGCAAGGCCTCGAACTGCATCCAAAGCTCGTCCCCCTCGATGTCTGGAAAAAAATTTCTCTGAACAGTGTTTTGAAATTTGCCCAAAGAACCTGTTGTGCTGCCAACTGGGGCTCCTCGCGGTACCAGACTCTGGCAAGGTCGAACAGCCGCATGCTTTCCACTTCTACCTTCAAGTCGTTTGGGATCTGTGCCATCTTCAAGGTCCTCTCCACATTCTCCAGCCATTCGTCTGCATAGACGATACCCTCGTTGCCCCAAAAGTCCATCAGGCAAAGATTCTGGTATTCCTTGGCCGTCCCTGGTCTCGGTGCTCGTGGTGCTGGTGCTAGTGCTACTGGTGCCGGTGCTGCCGTCTCTCGAGTCCTGAGTGTGTCGACGACGGTCGCTCTGAACTGTGCTGCCTGGTAATTCTGGGCCTCCAAAAATTGCTGGAACATCGCCATCACCTGGGCGCCGTCAAACATCATCGTCGAAGGCAGCGGTAGAAAGATAGGAGGCGTGGCTGGAAGCTGATCTGCCAGAACGTCTGGTACGACCTGATCTGAGCTGCCTGTAACTCTGGGCTGATCCGCGGTCTTCCTCATAGTGACCATCCTGCAATAGAAAGAAAACTTCGTTGATTGACAAACCCTAAAACCTAATAAACAATGTTTTTATAATATCAATGCACCTGAAAAACCTGATATACCCTTATTTCCCAATTTTTCTATGTTGTGATCAAGTTTCCCTAGTGTAATCAAGTCCCCCAATAGTACGCTAAGACCTAGGTATCATTATGTAGACCTGCATGGGCCACCACTAAAAACAATTTTTTTAAAACATCAGGAAGGTGGAGTTACAAGCATCATCGATCAGTAGATGTAACAAGGTAAGCAAAAGAAATTATTTAATTAGCATGAAGAAGTAGCGGAGAAGGGACAAACTACCGCAGAGAATCCACCACTCACCAATTAGAGAGCCGAAAGGAGGAACACTTTTATGATTAGCCTTCAGTTATGTATTTGCATGCAATGCCACCAACATCTGATCAGTACACCTACTTTCTTTCATAATTCTCAAGAATGAATGTAAGAAAATTTGATAAAAATGGGAAAAAGAATAAAATCATCAAAAATCATCAAGAAAATGCATCCATCAAAATCAAGTAGTAAAAACATCCAGCGAAAACTATGACGGAGAGATATGGGACGAACTTTTATGCTTGTTCACGAATACCCCAACTGATGCAATCTTGGACTCATTCCAACAAAAACCAATCCATGAATTGGAATGGCTCTTATGCATTTGTCCGTGATCGATTTGAGGCCGACCGAGTCTATCAAGCCACAATCATTATACAGTGGAGCGCTAGGAGCGGGACACTACATAATATGCCACTAAAAAAAATTTGACCTCGAAACTTGAAATACAAGTCCTACCTCAAAATTATCAAATACCAAAGGGTATTTCTCCCTTATCTTTTCTTTAAGTTCCCAATCGATTCCTTGACAGCATGGTTCCGCCACAATCGCGAACCAAAGACACAGATCGGTTCCATAGAATTTTCTTCTTCATGTCCTAAATCTGAATAGGTTCTTCAGCATAAGACATATCAACACTTAGTTCTAACTAATCAAAATTTACTACATGACTTAGATCATGCACGTACTTTCATAGTTAGGAAATATGGAAAATATTATGCAATTCAGCCACTGCCGGAGGTAGTGCAAGTTGATAAGCTACTAGTGCCACCCTATCAAGGATCTCGAAGGGTCCAATGAATCTCAGACTCAGCTTTTCTTTGACTCTAAATTGCATCACCCCTCACATTGGTGTTACCTTCAAGAATACATGATTGTCTACAATAAATGCCAAGGTTCGCCGATGAATATCTGCATAACTTTTCTGTCGGCTTTGAAAAACATGAAGGCTCTCCCAAATCATGCAAATTGTTTCGATGACCTGGTCCACAAGTTTCAGCACAAGCACTTTCCATTCACTGAATTCATCCTAACGTATCGGTAATCGACAATTTCGTCCATAAAGTTCTTTATATGGGGTCATCTGAATGCTCGCTTGATAACTATTGCTATAAGCAAACTCCGCCAATGAAAGATGTGTATCCCGATTAGTCTTCAAATTGAGCATGCACAGTCTCAATATATCTTCAAGGATCTGATTCATTCTTTATGTTTGTTTGTCGGTCTACGGACAATATGTCGAGCTAAAGTTTACTTGGTGCCCAATGCGGAGTGAAGACTATTCCATAAATGTGATAAGAACCGACGGTCCCTATCCGATACTATTGAAACTGGCACCCCATGTAATCGAACAATTTCATTAACATAAATCTGAGCCAACCGATCGATACTCCATGGTAATTTGATTGCAATGAAATAAGCTGACTTGGTTAAGCGGTCCACGATTACCTAAATTGCGTCATTCCCTCGTTGAGTCTTCAGTAAGCCAACTATGAAATCTATAGTTATATGGTCCCACTTCCACTGCAGTGTAGCGAGGTTCAGCATCCCCCTGCCAGTTATTGATGTTCTACTTTCACACGTTGAAAAGATAAGCAATGTGCCATAAACAAAGCCATATCCTTTTTTATGCCATGTTACTAAAATATTGTGCGTAGATCTTTGTACATTTTGGTGCTTCCCGGGTGCAAGGAATACTTTGTGAAATGAGCCTCAATCAGTATTTCTTTTTTGAGTTCCTCATCCTTAGGAACACACAATTTTCCCTTGATACAGATTGTTTCATCTTCATGCACCATAAAATCGATCGTCTTTCCTGCTAGAATCAATTCGTATATCTTCAGCAGAAATAGATCGTCCTTTTGGGTGATCTTAATCCTTTTTCGTAGACTTGGCTCTAGTTACAGCTGAGTCAGCTGCATTCCTTGGGTTCTAACTCAAAATTTGATACCTATTTCTTCCAAGTCTCGTAGCACTTTACTTGCTATGGACAGTAGTCGGACAAAATTTTGACTCAAGGCATCCGCTACCACATTTTCTTTATCTGGCATATAGAAAATCGTCACGTCATAATCCTTGATCAATTCCAACCAACGTCATTACCTCAAATTTAGTTAGTTCAGTGTGAATATATACTTTAGGCTTTTCTGTTCTGTAAAGATTTTACAGGACACACCATAGAGATAGTATCGCCAGAATTTTAACGGCGAAGACAATCGTCGTCAATTCCAAGTCATGAGTCAGATATTTCTTTTTGTGCTGCTTAAGCTGTCTCGAGATATATGATATTGTCTTTCCATATTGCATATTCCAGTCAGAATCCTTATGCATCGCTGTAAATCTGAAGTCCCTCGGATCCTTTCGGAAGAGCAAGTATTGAAGCCATGATGAATCGTTGCATTTGTTCTTAAAAATTAATCTCGTAGTCGTCAGTCCATTTAATGCTACTCCTTCTGGGCGAGGCGGGTCAGAGGTGACACAATCCTAGAAAAATCCTTGCGAACCTGGGTAGTATCCGGCCAACCCAAGGAAACTTTATATTTTGCTAGCTGTCGTAGACTATCCAGTCTACCATTGTCTCAATCTTTTTTGGGTCAATAACTACACCTCCTATCGGGATAACATATCAAAGGAACAACAGGCGAGTCATCACATTTACTCAACTTCACATACAGTTGATGTTCACGAAGCATTTGTAGTACTAATCTCAAGTGTTCTGCATGATTCTTTTTGTCTTTCGAGTAGATCAAAATATCATCAATGAAAATGATGATGAACTTATCTAAGAAGGGTCAAAAGACTCTATTAATCAAATCCATAAATGCTACAGGAGCTTTGGTAAATGGCATAACGAATAACTCATAGTATCCTTATTTCGTACGGAATGCCGACTTTGGAACATCCTCGGGCTTGATCTTCAACTGATGGTATCTTGAACGAAGATCAATTTTTGAAAACATGGTCGCTCTCTGAAGCTGATCAAACAATTCATCTTTCCTTGGCTGAGGATGTTTATTCTGAACGGTTGCTTTATTTAGCTCTCGGTAATCAATGCATAGCCGAATTGTTCCATCATTTTTCTTCATGAATAATACTGGAGCTCCCCAAGGTGAGATACTTGGGCTAATGTATCCACGGTCCAGTAACTCTTGTAGCTGTACTTTCAGCCCTTTTAGTTCTACCCGAGCTATGTATAGTGCCTTCGATATCGGTCGAGTATCTAGAAAGATATCAATCATAAACTTAATTTCTTAATCTGGTGGCATTCCAGGTATCTTGCGTGGGAACACATCAAAGAATTTTACCATGACTTCGGTTTGATACGAGTCTACATACTTCTTCCTAGAGTTCCGAATAGAAGCAATGTACCCTTCACACCCAGAATACAATATGTGCCTTGCTGTCACCGTCGATATCACCGTTTCTGTCTTGGATGTCGAGCTGCACGAGTAAGAGAACTATCTCTCCTGGTAGATGAAACATAATTCTCTTCTTCGTACAGTCAATCGTTGCATGACATGCACCGAGCCATTCCATTTCCAAGATAATATCATACTATTTGATGTCGAGTACCGTAGCATCCAACGATAACGTTTGGCCGCTGATACAGATGTAACCATCCTTACAGATCAAACTGTCACTACCATATTTCTAGTTTGAGGGTATTTTTGACATTTTTAGGGTTATTTGAATTTATTAGAATTTATTTGAATTTATGGGAATTTTTAGAAATTATTTTAGAATTGTTTGAATGTAGGTTGACTTTGACTAGCAATGACCATGGTAGACTAACCTAGGAGCTAACCCTAGTTGAGTTTGGACTTGGTTAGGTTATGCAACCCTAGTTAGACTAGAGTTGACCCATGGTATGGTTATTTGACTTAAGTTAGATTTTTAAGTCATAAGCCATGACTTGTGATTAAACCTTAAATCAATAACTAGCCATAGAGGCCCAAAGCCCATTAACTAATACCTAACCCTAACCCTAACATTATTTGTCCAGCCACTACACCCATTGGGAACCCCCCCTATAAATATTCTCCTCCATTTAGGGCTAGCCTCTTTAGGAAAGAGCAAGTTTAGAAAGAGGTATTTTCCCAACTTCAAAAATCCCTAGAAAATCCATTTTAACTCCTTTTTAATCCAAATAAATTGCAATAGATTCTAATTGATATTTTCTTGCTGTTGGAATTGGTTTATCTCAGTTTTCTACCAATTTGAATTTGGTAGCTTTTGGGAATCCTCATTCAAGGAGTTTTTGTGTTGGAGAACACCATAGGTAAAATCCTAATCTACCCATTAAAATTTGGTTTTAGTGGCATGAACACCGAGCCCTAAGTGTCCTGGTCCTGTAGGAATAGGTTTTGTAGAATTTTGTGTCCTGTACGTGTCTGTATCGGACACGTATCAGTGATGGCTATAGGTGTTTGACGAAATGCACCAATGGGCATTTCGATTTGTTTTTGTAGAAGTTTTTGAATGGAAAATTGTATTTTAGTGTTGTTTACATGTTTTTAGTGTTCAGAGTCGGTATCGAGTTCGTGTCGTATCGCTATGACACTCGTGCACATGTTTTTTGGACACGCGTGTACATGTTTTTTGAATGCATTGAATTGCATCTTGTTATCATTTTAGACTTGTTGTGACATGTGCTGTTCTGATTAGGAGCCAGAGACCTCTCCTCGGATAGTACATTTCATCCGGACACTCAGAAACCAGGCGAGTACATTCTCTGATTATTTCATATCATGCTTAGAATTATTTCCTGCATTAAATTACTTTACTTGTTACTGTCACGTTGGTCACACGGATTGGTACTATATGGATTCCTTCTTGAGATGTTATCCTTAGGGAGCATCGGGTACTACATGTTCTGTGCATTTTACTTACATGGCGTATCACTATGCTTCATTGGTTCATTGATCACTTGTGACATATACTCTTATGATCACAGAGTCACCTTGAATCCTTATCCCATTTACTGGGTATCCTAGAATCTCCTAGAATCCCTATTTATGGGACATCCATGTATCACCCTTCGGGGGCCTTTGCATGGAATCATAACATAACCTGGTTGGATCCTTGTGTATTGATTGGGGGTACGGGGGAGTAGAAATAGACATGTGAATGCTATCCAAGTAGTGTAGCATCAGAATTTTTCCATAGTGTAGCATCAGAATCTCCTATGCCATTTACATGTCTATATTGTACTCTGACTCACTAGCCACTGTTAGTCTCTATTTATAGTAGATATTTCTATTACAGTTCTCTCTCTGTTTACATACTGCATTTCCTTTAGTACATGTATCTTACTTTACTGCATGATTATATTTTCTAACCTGTTATGAACTGTTGAGATGTATTATGCTCGCTCATGTTCTGACTGGACCTGTTAAAAATATTACAGAGGACGAGGAGGAGGCCTGTGTGGATACCTTCTACGGGATAGCCCTAGACGACACTTGTGAGCTGGACTCTCAGGAGGACCCAGCTCTAGCTAAGGACATCACCCCCATTGCCTAGACTAGCTTAATTAGGCCTTATCTTATTTTATGTTGTCTTGAGACTGTTTAGCTAGACTTTATTTCTGTTCAGAGATTTTGAGTTGTATATATTCTTTCATATTCAGTAGCTGAGATTTGTACTCTGGATATTGCTGGGATATTATCTTAGACTATTTTATCTTCTGTACTTCCTTGAGTTCTATATCATATCGTGCTTTCTTCTTCCTTAGTTGTGATTGAGTTCATTTACTATTATGTCACCCCCATTCGGGGAGTATAAACTGCTTAGTATTATATTGTTAGATGTATGTTGACCTAGGATAGCGTTCTACCGCCGACATTGCGGCGTAGGCTGGACGTACCCACGTCTCGTGCCCTTACTCTACGGTGCGGGTCGTGACACGTTTTTAGTGGTGGCCCATGCAGGTATAGACTAGAAGTGTAGTGGTATTCGAATTAGAGTATCACTACAGCCTGCAGTAGGATATAGGACATTAATTTTTAAAGTACTCAATCACATTAGGAAAAATTCTTTTTATTGCCATCTAAATCCTTATTGTCAGCTGATCCTTTTGAATTTTAATTGTCCGCCTTTGTTATATCGCTTCTTTCTCAGAAATTGATACTCTTGTTTGTTTGTCTTCAGGATGGTAGAGATTCGATCGCAGCGTACCATCCATGGGGATGCTATAGAGTGATCTGCTACCTCTCAGCCAGTTTAGCAGAGACAAGAGACTGCAGCTCCTGCCACCTCTGTTCGTATTGAGGCTCCAGCAGCAGCAGCAGAGGGTATGCCTCCACCGGCTTGGAGGCAGGACCCAGTCATCGTAGAGGAGCCCTTCCAGCAGCCACCGCCTATAGGATACGTAAATGCGACGCAGATGTTCGCATACTTCCAGCAGTTCATGGACCGGCAGCAGGCTCGACAGGACAGGGGCATGGAGTTTGCCCTCACGACGGTTGCAGCTCGACCAGTGGTCCATCAACCAAGGACACCAGGGATAGGGCAGTTCCAGAAGATGAGCCCCAGAGACTTTCTAGGGACAGAGGGGATACTGTATGCTGATGAGTGGATCGAGCATATAGAGGAGATCTTCTGCTGGCCCGGATACCAGTAGATCTTCGGATTGAGGCCGCAGCTAGCCGGATGCGAGATCTTGCTCGCACCTGGTATCAGTTAGACCCCAGGGTGGGGGAAGATGGGTAGACTTGGAAGGAGTTCAAGGGCTTCTTCAAGAAGAAGTTATTCCCAGATTCAGCACTCAGAGCCTTGGAGTCGCAGTTCGAGAGCCTAGTCCAGGGGAGCCTTTCAGTGGAGGAGTACGCTGGGGAGTTCAGTCGCCTTGGCAGGTTTGTAGAGGGCTTGAGCGAGACGGCGAAGGCCCAGAGGTTCCGGAAAGGTCTGGTCAAGGAGGTCAAGTCCCTGACCAAGGGCAACAGGGATGCCACATTCGAGAAGATCTTGACGGGAGCCTTATTGGCTGAGGATGATCTTGAGCTCAGGCTCAAAAGAGGGCGAGACCCAGTTGGAGGCAGCAGCAGCAGAGGCCAGGCCAAGAGGCCCCACTTTCAGCACCAGCAGCTGAGACAGTTTCAGCCGCAGTCGATCCAGCAGAGGCTAGTTCACCAGCAGCAGCAGCCGAGACAGCACCAGCAGGGTCAGAGACAGGGTGTTACTTGTGCCTATTGCAAGAAGCCTGGGCATGTCTTCAATGAGTGCCGGAAGAGGCTGGGCCAGTGTCTGGTGTGTGGCTCAGCAGACCACCAGATGAGGGAGTGCCGCATGAGACGAACAGCTTAGGGGGCAGCAGTCAGAGCTCCAGCAGGCCAGCAGAGGGTACCAACCCTGCCGATACAGCAGCAGAGGTTCGTCCAGCACCAGTAGCAGGCCAGAAAAGGATTCGCCATGGCAGCAGAGGATGCGGAGGCCATCGAAGAGCTGATCGCAGGTTCGATTCTTCTTGACTCCAGTCCAGCTTTTGTATTATTCAATTCCGGTACTTTGCATAGCTTCAAATCAGTATCTTTTATGATTAGACACGGTATCGTAGCTGAATCGTTGCCTAGGACTTACAAGATTACGACCGGGGGTGGCATTATCCTCGTGAGAGATGTTTGTAAGGGTCGGAGAGTAGTTTTGGAAGGCCGTGAGTTGGAGGAGGGGGTAGAGTTCTCTTCAGAGGGCTGGGGAAGCTAGACTTCGAGTACTCAAGACGTCAGGCAGAGCAGAGCAGCAAAGTTTTCTGTGGAGTCTCGGTCGAGGAGCAGACGATTCTACACCCTTTGATAGCAGAGTATACGGATGTTTTTCCAAAGGAGTTGCCGGGATTGCCACCAGACAGAGATATTGAGTTCTCGATAGACTTGGTTCCAGGAGCGAAACCCATCTCTCAGTATATCTATCGTGTGAACAACAGTGAGCTGGTGGAGTTGAAGAAGCAGGTGGATGAGCTACAGGACAAGGGCTTCATCCACTCGAGTTTATCGCCATGGGGTACACCAGTATTGTTCGTGCCGAAGAAGTATGGGTCAGTACGGATGTGTATTGACTACATGGCACTCAACAACCTCACGATCAAGAACAAATACCCACTGCCGCGGATCGACTATCTTTTTGACCAATTGAGCGGAGCTCGGGTATTTTCCAAGATTGATCTGAGGTCGGGATATCACCAGGTGAAGGTGAAGGGGGAGGATATTCCCAAGACCTCTTTCAGGACGCGGTACGGGCAGTTTGAGTTTTTGGTTATGCCGTTTGGGCTAACCAATGCACCAGCAGTGTTTATGAACCTTATGAACAAGGTGTTCAACCAGTATCTGGATCAGTTTGTGGTGGTGTTCATTGACGATATCTTGATATATTCCAAGACTGAGGAGGAGCACGAGGAGCATTTGAGGATAGTGCTGGAGATTCTCAAGAAGGACCAGCTTTAAGGGAAGCTCTGTAAAACCCCTAAATTTCTACCTTTTTTTTATTAAATTTGCATGAATTTAAAAATTTTGTATTGTACGCCACGTAGTCGTATTATACGTCGCGCTCGAAATTTTGTTTTTCAAAATTGCTCGACGAGTGCGAATATGTGCGAGCGTACATATTTCTAGAAAAACGTTTTCTACTTCGAAGTGATATATATAATAATTATTCTTGCCATTTTATAAAATTCCTAAGTTTGTTATTTTAAGCCTTTTCTTTCTATCATTTATTAATAATAAATTATATTTCATTGTATGCTAGAAAAGCAAAATTTCGTATAAATAGTTATGCTTACATAATTAATTATTAGCTTATTTTTAAATAAATAATAAGGTATTTTCGAAATTAATATTATAGTATTTTTGGAAACCATATTTTGAAATTATTATGACAATTATAATCTTGATTTGAATTTATGTAATTATTTAAATAGTTAAATAATTGAAATTTGATTTATTCTAATTAATTTTTAAACTAAAAATTTAATTAGATTTAATTGGATTTGGATTTGGATTGGATTTGATTGGTTTTAAATTAATAGATGAATTATCTATTTTGGGTTTAAATATTCCTAAACTTTATCTAATTAGGAATTCCCGCATCCTATAAATAGGCAGGTACTCCTCCCTTATTTCTCCACAATCCATAATTATTCTACAAATATTTCTATTCTAGTGCGTGCACCGTGTCCGTGTTCCACCATCCACATTCTTATTCCATGGTTACAATTACATTTTCATCTCTTTCATGTCGGACACCCCCGACAAAATCAATTCCTAGTCTAAACCTATCCTACCCATGTCCAGCCTCTTTCTGCCTCGCCAAATCTCCGACGACACCCGTCACCATCACAACCACAGGCTCACCACCACCATAACCGTCACCACCACCGCAGCCCTCACCAATCCCGACCAAAACGGCAGCCCCGAACCTCCTTCCCCTGACCAACAAATACCCCAACCACGGCCACTGACCGGAAACACTCACCACCGTCACCGCGACCGTACACCACCACTACCACTACCACGTCCGCCGCCGGTGCTACCCCGGCTGCGCCACCATCGACCACCACAAACACTACCAGAAACATAAAGAAAAAGAAAAAGAAAAAGGCCAAACCCTAACCTCCTCCCTGTCACCGTGCCTTCGCATCCCCGACCCGAGCATCGGCACAGACCTCGCCGTACCTCTGCCTGACCGGCGAATCTCCCCGACGACCATCGTGGTGAGGCTCCGCACGTCTCCCTCGACCCCCCGCGTCTAAACCACACCCAGATCTGAATCTCCCTCGAGCGCTGCTCCTTCGACGACTGGACAGCCTACGCCTGGCCTCCGTGGCCATCTACCAGGAACCACCGTACCCAAACCCTCCGGCCGACTACTTCGTCTCCGCAGCGACGAGAATCCCCAGCCATCGCTCACACCAGCGCCTACAGCGCGTGGATCAGCATCGGCCTTCTCGCCCAATTGCCGTCGCGTCCGCTCTCCCGCATCCGTCGGCCGCCGCCTTCCGCTGGAGCCGGCGCAGCCTCCACAAAACCCTCAGCTCCTACCGTCGTCGCCCCTATTTTTCTCCGTCGATCGCCCGATGCCGACCATCTCGCGTCGACGACGGCACCTCCGCCGCCGCTTCTCCGCTCTCCGCGCCGCCTCCTCCTTGGTCGTCGCGCCCGGCCGCCCTACCCCTTCTCCGTTCACACCACCCGTTCGTTTTTTGTTCTTTGAGAAAGGAGCACAACAGCTTACAGCTGTTTTATTCCCATCTTTTTATTATTTATTTATTATTAATTTTATTATTATTAGTATTAATATTTTCATTAGTATTATTATTATCATAATCATCATTTATTATTAATATTATTATCATTAACATTTTTATTATTATTATTATTATTATTATTATTATTATTATTATTTCCTTTCTTTATTATTATTATTATTATTATTATTATTATTATTATTACTGCTATTATTATTTTTATTATTATTCTTTATATGTAAAAATAAATATGTTGCATGGTTATATTACTATCATCATCATGAATATTTTGCAGCTGACTAAGATTGATGATTAATATTAGTTATTATGAATTTTATGAATTTTAGTATATATACTCATACAAACTACTATTAGTATTTTTGATATTTTATATATATTATCATTGTATCATTTATAAATTTAATTTATGACTCTTTAGTAAAAATGGTACTTTGACAAAATTGGGTTTTAGCCCTAAAAACCATTTCCTAGATTTTTAATAGTTAGCTATAAATATTTTAACTAATAAAATATAGTCTTCAAGGATTATAATTAGTTTTCTAAAAATCATAAATATTTTATTATCCATTTTTGATTTTCTCCTTGCCATGACCAATCCCGTTATTCCTATTCCTTTGCCCATTTCGAGACTACCGTATGTCCATCCTAACTAAATTGACCATCCTGGACCCGACGAAACTGTCCGTGCCACCATCAGAGGTCACCTTGCATAGTTATTGCACCAAAGTCACAGTTTGTGCCACCATGATTATCGCAGCACACCAGGCGCTCTACCAGGCAAGACACCTTGCCATTTGCTATTTACTTATTTTAGCTCATATTTCATGCATTACTTATTTTCTTTATGCAAAATAAACTGTGATACATGGCTTAACCTGTTAGAACTTACGGTTCATTTATATTTCCTGCTATATATTATTTTTATACATTAAACCTAGATTAAGGGACCACCTTGTGTGTTGCATTCATTGGCCTTGACACGTTGTACCATAAAGTTGTGTGTCGCATGTAGAATACGGCGTACAAGCCGTACGATAGGAATAATCGCTAATAGAGGTTGCATGCTAGTGTGACTTAGCGGTTATAGTGGTTTGTGTTGTGGATACAACACAGTAGGCATTGGGCAGGGAGGACAATTCTTTAGCGTATGGGCTTCGATGCACTTTCCCTTTTGTAACCCGTGAGCTTCGCCGGAGACGCGGGTCAGATTACCCATGATTACTGACGGCCACTGACGATTCTGCGAAACGTTATGCTCTTACTGATGGGGCCTCTGGTGCCCAAGGTGGGACTATGCCGATCCTATTTAGCCAGGGCCCATGCGTAGGAAGGATTGTTCTTAACTACATTTTACTTAGAACGGTAGGCTACCTTATCCGTTAGGTATGAGTACTTTTGGTTTGGGTACTTGTATCTGACCGTGGCTTGGAACAATAACTTGTCGCGGATTAGTTCGTCACATCTTGTCCTTGTTTGGTTGTAGGTGTGACTTACTACTTCGATGAGAAGGTATTGAACCTTGTTGGGGTCCGGATACCATATTGGATTTATAGCATGGGAAGATACGTTACCGTGAATTAGTTTACCATCTCTTGTCCTTGTTTGGTTGGGGGGATGGTACGCTCGTTCAGTAGATGCGTATTGGACCATGTTATAATTCGATTTACTTATTTATTTGAGCAATATTTATTCAGTTTATATGGCATGATATTATGTGTCTTGTTACGTCTCTCTGAGGACCTGGTTATCTCCCCAGGTGTGTGCTATTGTCTTTCGCTGGTGCTTTAGCCTTAGCCGTGATCATCGCTACTTCTTCGAGGATGATTGCATTTGGATCGTCTTCGCTTCGCTCGCCAAATTTACTTCTTTCTCATGTATTTTTTCCTTATCTTGTTGGTAGTGGATTTGTCTCCGCCCAACATATTGTATCAAGATAATTTATTCTCATTATATGACATCTTCTATTCATTTATTTTGTGTAGATGAGATTACTATATTTTACAGCTTATGTATTTATACGAGGCTTCCATATATTGGAGTATACTTCGTATGAATACAGCTGGCATGTCTATGTTCCTAATCCTACGTATTTTGGGACTGGGGCGTTACATGTTTTTGTGGTGGCCCATGCAGGTCAAGATAAATTGTTTGGTTACTTACCGTACCAAGCAAGCCTGCGGATAGGATTAGAAGTCTAGGGTCTCATCCACATACTTGACATATTTCCTTAATTTTATCTACCGTTTGACTTATCAATTGCATCTTGCTTACTTCCTTCCATCCCTATTCTTATCTTCCCTTCGTGCTTGCTAGAGATTGACCCTACTAGTTAGTTGTCCCAAAACACCATTAGTTTAATTCTTTAAGTTGGGTAGACTACCTTATGACCTAGCAACCCCTTTGACCTAGTGACCTATAATAGCAAGCTTATTTAGATCCTAGAATCTAGAGGACCTAACCCGTCTAGCCAACCAAGGACTTGGACAAGAAGACTATAGGACAACTGTATGACTTAGAATCATTCTACCTTCTTTTAATCTAAATTTCTCGTGCCTATGTTTTTACCACTTTGACTAATGTTGCAACTATAATCTAGTTTTGCAAACTCATCCATTTATCGAGTTTGTTCATGACTTATGCTATTGAGCGCGCTCACTAACATATTGTCTAATCAGAACCAGTGCATGATGGTCTGATCAACCGAGTGCACTTTGGTTCGCTTTTGTCTATTATTCTACGTGGATGGGGACATAGCTAAACTTGTCCTTTAGAGTCCCATCCGCGACTGCCTTGGCAACTCCTTTTTGAAATTTTTCGATCGTCCTTGAATCATGTATTCGCATTCGATAACGCCTTCTTCGAACTCTAAATTGCTTTCGCCTTCACCAATTTTTCGAAGGACGAAGGCGTAATACTTGAAATTTCTCTAGCTGTCCTATCAATTATGACCATTACCACTCGATGTTGATATATCTTCATCCTAAACTACTCGGCCCTATCAAGACCCTCTAATCGCTTAATTTACGTAAATCTATTTCATTCTCTTAATCGTGACCCCCATTCATTACCCATGACCATCCCGTATTGTTTTTCTACGATCTAGATCGCAATTTCTTACGACATAATTTTGTGAAAATATTGTGATCATTGGATCCCCATTGATACCCCCTTGTGTCCTCTCACCCCCCACTAATTCTTAATTTCGAGGACAAAATTCTTTTAAGTTGGGTAGGATGTAAAACCCCTAAATTTCTACTTTTTTTTTATTAAATTTGCATGGATTTAAAAAAATTTGTATTGTACGCCACGTAGTCGTATTATACATCGCGCTCGAAATTTTGTTTTTCAAAATTGCTCGACGAGTGCGAATATGTGCGAGCGTACATATTTCTAGAAAAATGTTTTCTATTTCGAAGTGATATATATATAATAATTATTCTTGTCATTTTACAAAATTCCTAAGTTTGTTATTTTAAGCCTTTTCTTTCTATCATTTATTAATAATAAATTATATTTCATTATATGCTAGAAAAGCAAAATTTCGTATAAATAGTTATGCTTACATAATTAATTATTAGCTTATTTTTAAATAAATAATAAGGTATTTTCGAAATTAATATTATAGTATTTTTGGAAACCATATTTTGAAATTATTATGACAATTTAAATCTTGATTTGAATTTATGTAATTATTTAAATAGTTAAATAATTGAAATTTGATTTATTCCAATTGATTTTTAAACTAAAAATTTAATTAGATTTAATTGGATTTGGATTTGGATTGGATTTGATTGGTTTTAAATTAATAGATGAATTATCTATTTTGGGTTTAAATATTCCTAAACTTTATCCAACTGGGAATTCCCACATCCTATAAATAGGAAGGTACTCCTCCATTATTTCTCCACAAACCATAATTATTCCACAAATATTTCTATTCTAGTGCGTGCACCGTGTCCGTGTTCCACCATCCACATTCTTATTCCATGGTTACAATTATATTTTCATCTCTTTCGTGTCGGACACCCCCGACAAAATCAATTCCTAGTCTAAACCTATCCTACCCATGTCCAGCCTCTTCCTGCCTCGCCAACTCTCCGACGACACCCGTCACCATCACAACCACAGGCTCACCACCACCATAACCGTCACCACCACCGCAGCCCTCACCAATCCCGACCAAAACGGCAGCCCCGAACCTCCTTCCCCTGACCAACAAACACCCCGACCACGGCCACTGGCCGGAAACACTCACCACCGTCACCGCGACCGTACACCACCACTACTACTACCACGCCGCCGCCGGTGCCACCCCGGCTGCGCCACCATCGACCACCACAAACACTACCAGAAACATAAAGAAAAAGAAAGAGAAAAAGGCCAAACCCTAACCTCCTCCCTGTCACCGTGCCGTCGTATCCCCGACCCGAGCACCGGCACAGACCTTGCAGTACCTCTGCCTGACCGGCGAATCTCCCTGACGGCCATCGTGGTGAGGCTCCGCACGTCTCCCTCGACCCTGCCGCGTCTAAACCACACCCAGATCTGAATCTCCCTCGAGCGCTGCTCCTTCGACAACTGGACGGCCTACGCATGACCTTCATGGCCATCCACCTGGAACCACCGTGCCCAAACCCTCCGGCCGACTACTTCGTCTCCGCAGCGACGAGAATCCCCCGCCACCGCTCACACCAGCGCCTCCAGCGCGTGGATCAGCACCGGCCTTCTCGCCCAACTGCCGCCACGTCCGATCCCCCGCATCCGCCGGCCGCCGCCTTCCGCTGGAGCCGGCGCAGCCCCCACAAAACTCTCAGCTCCCACCATCGCTGCCCCTATTTTTCTCCGTCGATCGCCCGACGCCGACCATCCCGCGTCGACGACAGTACCTCCGTCGCCGCTTCTCCGCTCTCCGCGCCGCCTCCTCCTTGGTCGCCGCGCCCGGCCGCCCAACCCCTTCTCCGTTCACACCACCCGTTCGTTTTTTGTTCTTTGAGAAAGGAGCACAACAGCTTACAGCTGTTTTATTCCCATCTTTTTATTATTTATTTATTATTAATTTTATTATTATTAGTATTAATATTTTCATTAGTATTATTATTATCATAATCATCATTTATCATTAATATTATTATTATTATTATTATTATTATTATTATTATTATTATTATTATTATTATTATTATTATTATTATCATTATTATTATTTCCTTTCTTTATTATTATTATTATTATTATTATTATTATTGTTACTGCTATTATTATTTTTATTATTATTCTTTATATGTAAAAATAAATATGTTGCATGGTTATATTACTATCATCATCATGAATATTTTGCAGCTGACTAAGATTGATGATTAATATTAGTTATTATGAATTTTATGAATTTTAGTATATATACTCATACAAACTACTATTAGTATTTTTGATATTTTATATATATTATCATTGTATCATTTATAAATTTAATTTATGACTCTTTAGTAAAAATGGTACTTTGACAAAATTGGGTTTTAGCCCTAAAAACCATTTCCTAGATTTTTAATAGTTAGCTATAAATATTTTAACTAATAAAATATAGTCTTCAAGGATTATAATTAGTTTTCTAAAAATCGTAAATATTTTATTATCCATTTTTGATTTTCTCCTTTCCATGACCAATCCCGTTATTTCTATTCCTTCGCCCATTTTGAGACTACCGTATGTCCATCCTAACTAAATTGACCGTCCTGGACCCGACGAAACTGTCCATGCCACCATCAGAGGTCACCTTCAATAGTTATTGCACCAAAGTCACAGTTTGTGCCACCATGATTATCGCAACACACCAGGCGCTCTACCAGGCAAGTCACGTTGCCATTTGCTGTTTACTTATTTTAGCTCATATTTCATGCATTACTTATTTTCTTTATACAAAATAAACTGTGATACATGGCTTAACCTATTAGAACTTACGGTTCATTTATATTTCCTGCTATGTATTATTTTTACACATTAAACCTAGATTAAGGGACCACCTTGTGTGTTGCATTCATTGGCCTTGACACGTTGTACCACAAAGTTGTGTGTCGTATGTAGAACACGAAAGTGCGTGATTGGCTGCCCACCAGTACGTACAAGCCGTGCGATAGGAATAACCGCTAATAGAGGTTGCATGCTAGTTTGACTTAGCGGTTATAGTGGTTTGTGTTGTGGATACAACACAGTAGGCATTGGGTGGGGAGGACAATTCCTTAGCGTATGGGCTTCGATGCACTTTCCTTTTTGTAACCCGTGAGCTCCGCCGGAGACGCGGGTCAGATTACCCATGATTACTGACGGCCACTGACGATTCTGCGAAACGTTATACTCTTACTAATGGGGCCTCTGGTGCCCAAGGGGGGACTATGCCGATCCTATTTAGCCAGGGCCCATCCGTAGGAAGGATTGTTCTTAACTACATTTCACTTAGAATGGTAGGCTACCTTATCCGTTAGGTACGAGTACTTTTGGTTTGGGTACTTGTATCTGACCGTGGCTTGGAACAATAACTTGTCGCGGATTAGTTCGTCACATCTTGTCCTTGTTTGGTTGTAGGTGTGACTTACTACTTCGATGAGAAGGTATTGAACCTTGTTGGGGTCCGGATACCATATTGGATTCATAGCATGGGAAGATACGTTACCGTGAATTAGTTTACCATCTCCTGTCCTTGTTTGGTTGGGGGGATGGTACGCTCTTTCAGTAGGTGCGTATTGGACCATGTTATAATTTGATTTACTTATTTATTTGAGCAATATTTATTCAGTTTATATGGCATGATATTATGTGTCGTGTTACGTCCCTCTGAGGATCTGGTTATCTCCCCAGGTATGTGCTATTGTCTTTCGCAGGTGCTTTAGCCTTAGCCGTGATCATCGCTACTTCTTCGAGGATGATTGCATTTGGATCGTCTTCGCTTCGCTCGCCAAATTTACTTCTTTCTCATGTATTTTTTTCTTATCTTGTTGGTAGTGGATTTGTCTCCGCCCAACATATTGTATCAAGACAATTTATTCTCATTATATGACATTTTCTATTCATTTATTTTGTGTGGATGAGATTACTGCATTTTATAGCTTATGTATTTATACGAGGCTTCCATATATTGGAGTATACTTCGTATGAATACAGCTGGCATGTCTATGTTCCTAGTCCTACGTATTTTGGGACTGGGGCGTTACAAGCTCTCCAAGTGTGAGTTCTTCTTGGACTGGGTGGACTTCTTGGGGTATGTGGTGACTGGAGATGGTATCTCAGTTGACCCCAAGAAGATTGTAGCAGTTGAGGCATGGGCAGCGCCGACTTCAGTTGCAAATATCAGGAGTTTCCTGGGGCTGGCAGGATATTATCGAAGATTTGTACAGGATTTCTCCCGGGTTACAGAACCGTTGACTCGGTTGACCCAGAAGGATGTTGAGTATGTTTGGTCAGAGGAGTGTCAGGCAGCTTTTGATGAGTTGAAGAAGCGGCTTACGACAGCTTCGATTCTGACATTGCCTTCAGGATCAGGTGGTTTTACTATTTATAGTGACGCTTCAGGGAAGGGGCTGGGTTGTGTCTTGCAGCAGCATAAAAAGGTGATTGCCTATGCTTCCAGGTAGTTACGTCCCCATGAGAAGAACTACCCTACCTACGACCTGGAGCTGGCAGCAGTGATATTTGCTCTGAAGTTGTGGAAGCATTATCTGTATGGTGAGAGGGTGGAGATCTTCACAGATCATAAGAGCTTAAAGTATGTGTTCACTCAGAAGGAGTTGAATATGAGGCAGCGCAGATGGCTAGAGTTGATGAAGGAGTTTGACATCCTACTTCAGTATCACCCAGGAAAGGCTAACGTGGTTGCCGATGCCTTGAGTAGGTATCCGATAGCCATGTGTTTGACCATGGATCGACATTTGCTTATAGACTTGGAGAGCCTTGGGATTGAGGTGATCGTGCCCGGAGTGCAGATGCAGATGTGGGGCATGCAGATTCAGTCAAACTTGGTGGAGAGGATCAAGTCAGCACAGTTTGAGGACGTTGCTCTGCGGTGTCTTCGAGAGCAGGTTCGAGCAGGATTGCTGGAGGGCGAGTTTTCTCTTGCAGAGGATGGTGCCTTGAGGCACGCTTCTAGGTTATGTGTGCCCAGCGGAGATCTCAGGGAGCAGGTTATGCAGGAGGCCCACAGATCTCAGTATTCTATACACCCGGGTGCCAACAAGATGTACCGAGATCTGAGGAAGCATATTTGGTGGTTCGGGATGAAGCGAGAGGTGGCTCGCTTCGTGGCTAGGTGCTTGGTCTGTCAGCAGGTCAAGGCAGAGAGGCAGAGGCCCGGTGGATTGTTGCAGCCGCTGCCCATTCTCGAGTGGAAATAGGAGCATATCACTATGGACTTCGTATCAGGATTGCCGTGCACACCAGGAAAAAAAGATGCGATTTGGGTCATTGTTGACAGGTTGACCAAATCGGCCCACTTCTTGCCATTTAAGGTGGGTACGTCTACAGAGAGGCTGGCGGAGATGTATATGCGGCAGATAGTCAGGATCCATGGGGTTTCGGTCAGCATCGTCTCAGATCGTGATAGTCGCTTTACTTCTCATTTCTTGAGGAGTCTGCAGACCAGCTTAGGCACTCAGCTCAAGTTTATTACTGCATACCACCCCCAGACGGACGGACAGTCAGAGCGGACTATTCAGACACTAGAGGATATGCTGCTGACGTGTGTCCTGTACTTTGGAGGTTCCTGGGAGGATCATCTTCATTTGGTGGAGTTTGCTTACAATAACAGTTTCTAGGCCAGCATCGAGATGTCACCTTTCGAGGCTCTGTACGGGCGTAGGTGCCGTACACCCTTATCTTGGGATGATGTTGGTGAGCGAGCTTTATTGTGGCCAGAGACGGTTGTTGACGCAGCCGAGAAGGTGAAGCTCATCAGGGACAGACTTCGCGTGGCGTAGGACAGACATCGGCACTGGGTCGATAGCCACCGGAGGTCCTTGGAGTTTGAGGTACAGATTAGAGTAGGATTAGATTTAGGTTTGATTGTTTGTATTTTATTGATCATATTTGTTTATTATAATTAATTGAGACCTTGCTTGTGATTAGGTCGGAGACCAGGTTTTCTTAAGGATATCTCCGACTCGTGGTACGATACATTTTGGTGGAGGCGGAAAGCTTAGCCCGTGCTTCATCAGCCCTTTCGTTATCAGCGGGAGAGTCGGTGACGTGACATACATGCTAGACTTGCCGCCTGTGCTAGTGGGGGTCCACAACGTATTTCATGTATCACAGTTGAGATGGTATGTGGCTGACCCTAGCCATGTGCTCGATCATTCAGAGAATGAGGTTGGGCCTTCTCTCAGCTATCCAAAGCAGCCAGTGGAGATTCTGGATCGACGGGAGAAGGTTCTGAGGAACCAGGTGATACCCTTGATACGCGTCGCATGGAGGCACCATTCTCCAGGAGAGTCTACCTGGGAGTGGGAGGATGAGATGCGTGAGCGTTACCCATATCTTTTTGGACCGTGACGTATACTTTCTATCCTACTCATCAGTTGCATTTCGCCTTTCAATTTCGAGGACAAAATTCTTTTAAGGAGGGTAGATTTGTCACTACCACATTTCTAGTTTGAGGGTATTTTTGATATTTTTGGGATTATTTGAATTTATTAAAATTTATTTGAATTTATGGGAATTTTTAGAAATTATTTTGGAATTGTTTGAATGTAGGTTGACTAGGTTGACTTTGACTAGCAATGACCGGTAGACTAACCTAGGAGCTAACCCTAGTTGAGTTTGGACTTGGTTAGGTTATGCAACCCTAGTTAGACTAGAGTTGACCCATAGTATGGTTATTTGACTTAAGTTAGATTTTTAAGTCATAAGCCATGACTTGTGATTAAACCTTAAATCAATAACTAGCCATAGAGGCCCAAAGCCCATTAACTAATGCCTAATCCTAACCCTAACATTATTTGTCCAGCCACTACACCCATTGGGAACCCCCCTATAAATATTCTCCTCCATTTAGGGCTATCCTCTTTAGGAAAGAGCAAGTTTAGAAAGAGGTATTTTTCCAACTTCAAAAATCCCTAGAAAATCTATTTTACTCCTTTTTAATCCAAACAAATTGCAATAGATTCTAATTGATGTTTTCTTGCAGTTGGAATTGGTTTATCTCAGTTTTCTACCAATTTGAAGGAGTTTGGTGGCTTTTGGGAATCCTCATTCAAGGAGTTTTTGTGTTGGAGAACACCATAGGTAAAATCCTAATCCACACATTAAAATTTGGTTTTAATTGCATGAACACCTAGCCCTAAGTGTCCTGGTCCTGTAGGAATAGGTTTTGTAGAATTTCGTGTCCTGTACGTGTCCGTATCGGACACGTATCAGTGATGGCTATAGGTGTTTGACGAAATGCCCCAATGGGCATTTCGATTCGTTTTTATAGAAGTTTTTGAATGGAAAATTGTATTTTAGTGTCGCTTACATGTTTGTAGTATTCTGAGTCGGTATCGAGTTCGTGTCGTGTCGCTATGACACTCGTGCACATGTTTTTTAGACACGTGCGCGTGGCCCAAGCGAGTCCCCTGCTACTCGGGGCTCCTGCAGGACACGATACAGCGTAGTCTGACACGAAACTTTGTGGACTTGAGGGGGCATGCACTGACATCATGCCCCCAAAGTTTCATCGAGTCTCGTGCTCGGGTTGGGGAGAAATCAGTCGTGCACTAATTTTTCACTGTTCTGTGCACTGTGGTTTTAAGCCACTGACACGGCTTTATAATTCGGACACGCGACACTTTGGACACGTTACAGGCATTTAGACACGTGCACCTAGACCTAACCTAGGTGTGGACACAACCACGTGTCCCAGTTCGTGTTGTGTCGAGTGCACGACACACGTGCACTCGTGCACGAGTCAGTGTGCAGAACAGTGCCTGTGTTGCACTGTTTAGTGTTTAATTTGTTTGGACATGTTTGTGTCCACTAGGATGGACACGTGTGGACCCTGGGACACACTCATATGATATATTTTAGTTACCAACCTTTTGTTTGATGTCTTAACTTGATTTAGATGATCAAATCTCATTTACTCCTAAAATCTGATACCTATTTTCATTTACTATTTTTCTATTTTTTTGAATGTGGATTTTGACACTCATTTGATTAATCTAAATGATGTTAATTACCTGTTTGGGTCCATAACATGGTACTCCTATTAGTCCTCTACCTGTGTGTAAGTTTTGGGTTGATTTTGTTGAAATTTGATTTCGAAATTTAAAATGGAAGGGTATGGACTGTTTCAAGAAGTTTGAATTATTTTGCTGAGTTCTCATTGATGTTAGAACTCAAAATCTGAGTTCATAAGGAGCTGAGATTAGGGTAGGTTGAAATGACTTGATTTCCTTTCTTTTCTCACTTTAATTGTTAGTAAATCTGAGTTTGTTTGACTCTGAAACTGTTAACTATTTGAACTGTTTTGTATGCATTTGATTTCCTTTCCTTCCATGTTTTCCTACACAGTCCAGTATGACTACCCCTCATTCCCTCTTGTACACATTACTCTCTTCCTATCCCTCACTCTCTACACACACAGCCACACTCTCACACCACTGTTCAAACACACATGTCACACACACACCCTCACTCAATAGCACACACAGTCATCTACACACATTGCACTCTCTCTCACTCACAGTACACACACACACATGGTTCCTCAATGACACACACACCCCCTAGCTAAGTTCACTGTCACTCTTCACACATTGCACACACACTCATGTCTTCTCTCTCTATATATACATATACATGAGTATATATTATATGTGTATAGCTATATATGTAATGTATATGTATATTAGGTAAAGTGTATGTATCCATGTATATGGCTACCCTATGTGTATAGACTTGTAGTGACTTGGTTTGAGTTGTGGTGTGTACTAGCCAGTATAGGTTGTAAGGACTTGGTATGCTAGCATAAGCTAGTTTAGCCTTGTTTAGACTAGTATGGACTAGTTAGGCCTAGAATAGACTATTTAGACTTGTTTGACCTAGTTTGACCATAGTTGACCTAGGTTTGACTTCTTGGTTGACCAGAGTTGACCAAGAGTTGACTTTGGCTTAGATTGACCTAGATTTATTTTGAATGCATTGAATTGCATCTTGTTATCATTTTAGACTTGTTGTGACATGTGCTGTTCTGATTAGGAGCCAGACACCTCTCCTCGGATAGTACATTTCATCCGGACACTCAGATATCAGGCGAGTACATTCTCTGATTATTTCATACCCTACTTAGAATTATTTCCTGCATTAAATTATTTTACTTGTTACTGTCACGTTGGTCACACGGATTAGTACTATATGGATTCCTTCTTGAGATGTTATTCTTAGAGAATATCGGGTACTACATGTTCTGTGCATTTTACTTACATGGCGTATCATTATGCTTCATTGGTTCATTGATCACTTGTGACATATACTCTTATGATCACAGAGTCTCCTTGAATCCTTATCCCATTTACTGGGTATCCTAGAATCTCCTAGAATCTCTATTTATGGGACATCCATGTATCACCCTTCGGGGGCCTTTGCATGGAATCATAACATAACCTGGTTGGATCCTTGTGTATTGATTGGGGGTACGGGGGAGTAGAAATAGACATGTGAATGTTATCCAAGTAGTGTAGCATCAGAATCTTTCCATAGTGTAGCATCAGAATCTCCTATGCCATTTACATGTCTATATTGTACTCTGACTCACTAGCCACTGTTAGTCTCTATTTATAGTAGATATTTCTATTACAGTTCTCTTTCTGTTTACATACTGCATTTCCTTTAGTACATGTATCTTACTTTACTGTATGATTATATTTTCTAACCTGTTATGAACTGTTGAGATGTATTATGCTCGCTCATGTCCTGACTGGACCTGTTAAAAATATTACAGAGGACGAGGAGGAGGCCTGTGTGGATACCTTCTACGGGGCAGCCCTAGACGACACTTGTGAGCTGGACTCTCAGGAGGACCCAGCTCTAGCTGAGAACATCACCCCCATTGCCTAGACTAGCTTAGTTAGGCCTTATCTTATTTTATGTTGTCTTGAGACTGTTTAGCTAGACTTTATTTCTGTTCAGAGATTTTGAGTTGTATATATTCTTTCATATTCAGTAGCTGAGATTTGTACTCTGGATATTGCTGGAATATTATCTTAGACTATTTTATCTTCTGTATTTCCTTGAGTTCTATATCATATCGTGCTTTCTTCTTCCTTAGTTGTGATTGAGTTTATTTACTGCTATGTCACCCCCATTCGGGGAGTATAAACTGCTTAGTATTATATTGTTAGATGTATGTTGACCTAGGACATCGTTCTACCACCGACACTGCGGCATAGGCTGGACGTACCCACGTCTCGTGCCCTTACTCTAGGGTGCGGGTCGTGACACAAACTAGTAGGCAAATCCACTCCCGAAGGAGTACTACATAGATGTTCATAACTAATAGAGTCACACGTAATTTATTTACCTCAGTAATGTCAGATGATATAAAACTATGTGTAGCACCGAATCAAATAGTACCCGAGCAGGTATACCTCTATATAGTAGCATACCTTTTATAATTATGTCCAAGGCAAGAGCTTCTACTTTCTTCCTTCCGCACCAAGCTGTTGATTTTGAGCATTCTCGGGTGGTGCTGGTAATGCTCGTGGCGCCTTTCCAAGATTATGATTATAATGTTGATCATTTAGAGGATTTTGATTCCCTCCCCGGCCTCTACATTCGAATGATTTGTGGCCCATGCCCCGTATTTAAAATACCCATCATGACAGTCCTCACATCCGTGTCAAAATCGATTACATTTAATATAACAATGTCCCTGATAGGGTCCTCTATTATCACAAGTATTCTGATGCTTAGGAGCATTAGTCCTTCCAATAGCCAAGGGTCTTTTCTGATAATTATTCTGATTGCTCTGTGTTATCACATGATCAACTGGCAGATAAAACTTCTTTATTTTAAGAGCTTTTCTGTACGCCTCCATGTAAGACATACACTTTCGAGTTATAACGTCATATTACGATCTCTTATTCAAGCCTTGCATGAATCTCCTACTTGATGTCATCATTCGGTACCATGTACCTAGCAAATCGAACCGTCTTTAAGAATTCAATCTTGTAGTCATCTACCGACATATTTTCTTGTTGGAGTACTATGAAATTAATTTTCTTTCTTCGACGAAGAACATGAAGGACGAATTGAGCAATGAAAGCTTGCTTAAATGTTTCACATGGTATCTTTATGATCGAATTGTTACCTCAAAGTGCTTGTCTCTTAGACTTCCACCATTCTTAAGCCTTGAGACGAAACTGTACGGCCATACAATCCACTCTTTTACTGCCCTGAATATCCAATATGCAGAAATAACCTTCTAATGTGGACAAGAATCCCATAACTTCATCGGGTTCCACCTTTTAGTTAACCTCTGGTGGATCACAGTTCTCGAATTTCGAGAACTTAAACTTCGACTTCCTCCATGTCAACGTTTCAGATCCTTTCATCGCCACTACTACGGTCTCTTATGCAACGGCCGCTGCAAAAATATTGTTATCGGCCGACAGTATAGTGACAATCTGAGTTTAATTATCCACTTAATTTTGTCGTGAATCCAGCAACGTCTGAAACTGAACTTGGAGCTGCTCATGCAGTTGGCGGTGTTGAGCCACGCTCTGCGTCCTTCGAGCCTTCAACAATCACAAGATTTTATCCCTTGGGTCAGACGATGATGTTGCTATCGCACTATCGCCTTTAGTCATTCTATAAACAAAATAGTTCCATTAGTAATCATAAAATATTTATGGGCTTATTGTATGGAACATTATTTCATGCAGCACTATCGACACCATCAACCTAGAAATCGCATCAAAACTTCTAATTGAAAACATTTTCAAAATCTGAGGATTTATAACCATGCTCTAATACCAATACGTCATGCCTCGATTCTATCGTCAAGCTCGCTTTGATTCTTATCGGATCGATTGTCCTCACTAGACGTGATGCCATACAAGTCTATATCGCACTTGTACAAGGCAAGAACATACACATTATAAATTCATTTTGAAATATCAACACGTCTTAACACAACATAAACAATGAATACCAAGTATAGGAAGAAATAACTCATTTTATTAAAATAATAAAAACGGATACAACAACTTTTCTTTGTACAACTCAAAATATCGTTTCGACTTACACAACTTCATGAAAAGAAAATAACTGATAGGCTATCATGAAATAATTTTTCATTGCATACGTGTCATGACCCGCACCCAGTTTAGGGACACGAGTACGTGGGTACGTCCAGCCTACGCCACAGTGTCGACGGTTGTCACGACCCGCACCCGCTTTTCGGATGCGAACTCGTGAGAAAGCCAGCTACGTATCGAGCGGACTCCAGCCCGGCTCGAGTATGTATAAGCTGTCAAGGTCATGGGTATCATGTCTAATCTAAACTGTATCTTAATCCATAAGAATCAAATAAACAAGAATGAACAAGTATGGGTCATGGTCTGCAGCCCATTAACATATTGTTCGATTAGACTCCAAGAATGATATGAGTCTATAAATAAGCAGAGTATATCATGGTATGAAATATAAAGCACGAGAAGATAATAAAAAAATATCACAAGCAAATACCTGTATCATACATCGCAATCCTCTACCATCTTGTGCTGCTAACTAACTCCTTGCAGTCGCTAAACCTGAAGAGATTATCAGGTCCTCAGAGGACTAGCAAGATACATAAAACATGCCTATCTAACAGTTTAATCATGTAATAATATAAACAGGGTGTAAACAGGAACTAGACAGGAGACTGACAAGTGGCTACTGACAGGCAACTATGAACTCGGATACGGGATCAAGTATGCATAAATGAACTGTTGGTAGATCAATGGATACCAACCCTCGCCCCGATTGTGGACTCGCAGGTCAGTTTCAAGATAAGTCACCCTCGCCCCGATTATGGACTCGCAGGTGCAAAGGCAACCCTCGCCCCGTGTGTAGACTTGCAGGTTGTGGAAAAAATAAGGAATAGCAGTTCACTCACATATACTTGCAGACATGACTCAGTCAAGACACAGGTGAAGACACGACACGACCCAATCACGATACACGAGAGAACCAATCCAATATGAACTAACAAGGCTAACCATGTACAAGGACTATAACTATACTAGCATGTACGATATACAAATCACAAGTAATAACCAACTAGTAAAACTATATACGAATAGAAATATGCATGTAAATAAACTGTAGAGGGAGCCAAGGTATACTTGCGTGGAGGTTGCATGCAGATCCAATAAATATATAGTCGACTGGTAAGCTATACAGTCCAAGTCATCATAACTATCTTCGAAAGCTGAAACAAACATTACCAATGTTCTCAGAATAGACAAATTAGCTATGATTGCCTGTCCTTAAGTCCAATTCTGGACACAGGGGCAAAACGATAATTTTGGGCAAAAAATGATGTCCGTCGTTGGATCCGTTTTGTACCGAAAATCATGCCAGAGTCAATGGACTCTAAAGTCATCAAACTACATGTCTATGGATCCGGTTTTCCGATACGAACCCAATCGTATATCCAAAGTTGGATTCCGGCGGGCTGTGCACAAAATCACCCGTTGAGTCGGACCGGAGGGCCCACGATACGGCGATTTTATCAACTGTCTCAGAATCGGACCAAACTTGGCAAACAGGACCAGAAAAAAGATACGGTTCTGTTGGCGCAAGTTTCGTCTCGATCTGACGAGTGTGCACAAAGTAATTGGACAATTTGCAAAGTACACGATACGGTGAATTTCGACGGATACGTATCAAATTCGTCGCGCACACGCGACCAATTTGAATTTTGTCAAAGCCCACACGACCACGAAGCCGTTACGCACCTTTCGATGCTTATGGTGCACGACCACGTCGTCCGGAATGGCGGGGCGCACGTTATATCGGAGTGTTTTTCAATGTTTCTACTATTTTATAAACAGGTTTTTCATGATATTAAAACACGGATTTCTGAAGAACAGATGGCAACTCTAGAGGGGGGTGAATAGAGTTATAGCAATAATAACCAATTAAAAAATCAACTCTTTCACGATCTAAAAATAATCAGAGTAAATGCGGAAAATAAATAATGAGCAAGAGAGCATACGCAAACACAGCCGATTTTAACCTGGTTTCCCTCGTGGAGGACTAGTCCAGGCCTGAGAACTCTAGCTCAGGATTAAATCCACTATTTGTGAAATAGTAGTTACACCCCGTGCCTTTACTTCAGAAGAGCACGTCAACTTCTTTACAAAGGATCACAGTGGAGATGCTTGGAATTTTCCATGCGACTTCTTGAACTCTTGCACAAGACTCCTAACTGAGAGATGCAGAGCACTCGAGACTTAGGAAACTTGTGGCTAGTAGATGAGAAGGGTATGGCTTATATTGAGCTTAAGAGAGAAGAGAAGAGAAGATTGGATGATTGAAAATGAGAGAATTCTTGGCCTATTTATAGGTTTTTAACAGGCAGAATTCGGCCAGAATTCTGGTAGGAATTTTCAAAAATTTGGCCATTGGACAACTAGCAACCAGCCAACCCTAAAAATTAGGGTACTGATTTTTAGGGACAGAGTTCGGCCCAAACTCTGTGTGGAGGCAGAGTTCGTCCCGAACTCTGTCTCCAGAGCACAGAACTGGTTCAAGGGTGGAATGGGCTAAGTTTGGATGTGGAGCTTTATGGGCTTTAGATAGGTTGTGGGTTGAGTCTCAAGAGCCCAGCATAACTCAGCTTACAATCATTCTAGACTCAATAAAATAGAAAAGTACAGACGCGAAAATGACTGGTATTTGCACAACTGAGCTGTCGTCTGAGCTATCGTCTGGCTTGAGCAGAATAAAGTCGTCGTGTGTCTTATTAAATTATCACAATTATTATTTAGTCAATGTTATCAATATCTGGTTGACTGTGACTTTGTGTCAACAATCTCTCCCATATTGATAATTGACAAAATAATAGTTGTATATTCAATATCCATACCTGGACACATGTAACGACATAGCTCCCCCATAATAAGTGCCGAGCTTAAAGTAGCTCCCCCATAAACAATGCTGTTAATCTCTGTTGTCATGTTAATAATATTCTTCCAAAAGCACATATAAACCAAACAAACAGAATATACACATAACTCCCCCTTTTGGCATTTAGCAATATGAGATAAATAATAACAGGCAAAACACATGTAAAGGAGAAGAAACTGTATATAAAATAAGATAATGACCAAGAGTCATAGAAACTGATAATAGATCTACCAATGTCTCAAAAGCATAGTGCATAATAAGTTTACTACAAACCAAGTACATAAAAGTAACTAAAGCAGAAAGCAGAAAATATAATCTAAGATCTCCAGTAGCAGCCTCAAGTAGCAATCCAAAACCATGAAGGAGTACGAGAGGGCCCGGCGTCGTCCGATGGATCAGTAAAGGAGCGACGTGGGTCCACAAAAGCCGAGTCCAGATCCATGTAGCGACGAACCCAAGGGTCATCAATACGAAAGCCCTCACGATCGGGATCTCGCTCCATAGGAGTGGGCATGGTAGGATGGCGAGACATAGAATACCAGATGTCATGCAGCGAGTTGCTGATAGCACTCATCTGCAATGTGGTCCGATAATCCAGCTGAGTCCAACGATCGTCCTCCAAAGCAAAACGATCTCGGAGCATGGTCTGAATAGACTCGAAAGTGGCAGGAGGAGGAGGAGGATCCTGTCCGAGAGGAGGGGCATCCGGCTCATCCTCAGAATGCTCAGACACGACCGGGGAGCCGACGGCCCCATGAAGCCTCCTTGCCTTGGAGAGAAAGGTAGGGGCAGGCAAGAATGGACACTCATCAAGGGGTACATGGAACGCACGAAAGATCATCGAAAGATATAAGGCATAAACCAAACATCTTGGTTTCTTCCTACAGTTGATCATCCAATCCATTATTGTGCGTGGAAGGTTAAAGGGTACATAGAAGTGGAGATGGTATAAGGCTGAAATCTCAAAATAAGTGACTTCATCGGTAGAACCCGCTTTGGGTAGAATAGTGTTAAAAATGATCCGATGAAGCTCATAGAAATAAGGATTAAGATACTTTGCCATGAGCTTACGAGGACGTGTGTTAGGGCTACACAGGTCGTCCTTGAAGCTCTCTAGAGAAATCCCTTCGGAAAAAAATAAAGGATCTAGCTTCAACAAGTTTTTCCCAAGAATTTGGCTCTTGAAGTTCAAGATATTCAGCTAATTTAAAATCATCAAATGAGATATCAATACCCGCAACACGTGAATAGATACGAGTATCATCATGAGTCAAATTGCAATAAAACATTTGTATGGCACTACGATAAATGATCGAATAGAAGTAGCGAGTTCATCAAGACAGAGGTCATTAAAGAGTGCATCGTATTGTGAGAAAATTGTGAAGTTTATGGGGTGTCCCGCAAACACCGGACGTGTCCGAAAATCGCTAAACCATTCATTGGATGCGTCTAGTGATATAAAAATTCGATCGTCGAAAGTGTTTGGATCACGTTGACGAGAAGGATTGAACAACGGATGGGTTGGTTGTTCAATTGTCGGTGCAACGGGTGGTGCAACGGGCGGCTCAACGGGAGGAGGAGCATTCGATAAGGACGCACCCTCAGTCCGAAGTCTCTTCCTACGGTTAAGCAATCGTGGAGCCATAACACAATAGATAGATAATAAAGAAATTTGAGATATAGAAAAGAAAGGAGTTATACCTCAAGATATTGAAGGATTATGAAAGAGAATTGAAAACCAAGCCTTCTCTTTGAGTTTGGGGAAGAATGGAGCCCAATAGAGGAAAAACTAGGGTTAGGGTTTTGAGAGTTTTGAGTAGGAGAAGTAGAAAAGGTGGTAAGAATGAAGAAGAGGGAAGAGAAACCGAAATAAAGAGGAGGGTTTCTCTTGGTCGTGTCAATTTGTGACCATTGGATCAACAATAGGATCAACGGCTGAGCTTCGGCCCGATTCTGGAACAGGCAGGCCGAATTCGGCTCGAACTTTGTTAGGGGCAGAGTTCGGCCCGAATTCCGGTTCCTGGGGACAGAACTAAAATCAGGCTGAGTTGAGTCAAAAATTGGTTAAGTGAAGATAAAAATCAATATCTACAAGAGTTTAAGAACAAAGAAGGATCCAATAAGTAAGTAGATAAATAGTGAGTTCAAAGCAGTAATTTGAAGTTTAAAAATTCAGTATTTCAGCAAGTGATAAATAAAAATGAACCGTATAATAAACAAGGAATTATATCATAATTCAATATTTTGAAGCTGCCATGGGTTAGCTGCAGGGGCCGGATCCCAGCTAGCGGTAGTCCTGAGGACTAGTGCACCGTGTCGCTTAGGCTTTTATGCCTTGTTGTCAGAAGGACCCTTTCGGCTTGTACCCATAGCAAGTTCATCATAAGAGAATCACAATATATTCGATATTTACGCAGGTTTATTTTAATTTATAACAGCTTCATCTAAAATTCCAAGTTCACGACAAAGAAAATTGAAGCGCTCTTCGGATAATGGTTTGGTGAAGAAGTCTGCTAACTGATGATCAGTGTCAATAAATTCTAAGTTAATCGTGCCATTTTGCTGATGATCACGCAAAAAGTGGTGTCGTATCTCAATGTGCTTCGTGCGTGAGTGACAAATGGGGTTCTTAGTAAGATTTATTGTACTAGTATTGTCACAAAAGATAGGAATATGCATAAAAGATAAATCATAGTCTTCAAGGGTTTGCTTCATCCACAGAATTTGTGCACAATAACGCCCAGCTGCTATGTATTCAGCTTCTGTTGTGGATAGTACGACAGAATTCTACTTCTTGCTAAACCAAGAGACTAAAGCCTTTTCTAATAAATGACACGTGCCGCTCATACTTTTACGGTCGACCTTGCATCCGGCAAAGTCAGCATCAGAATAACCAATGAGGTAAATGATGTTGACTTGGGATACCATAGGCCCACTGTAACTGTATCCTTAAGGTATCGAAAGATACGCTTAACCGTGGTCATGTGTGATTCCTTAGGATTAGCTTGATATCTAGCACACAGGCAAACGCTAAACATTATATCAGGGTGACTAGCAGTAAGATAGAGTAAACTGCCTATCATACCTCGATACTTACGTTGATCTACGGGTTTGCCGCTATCATCTGGTTCAAGTTTGGTTGAAGTAGCCATAGGAGTGCTAATTGGTTTGACGTTATCAAGGTCGAATTTCTTCAGCATGTCCTTTGTATACTTCGACTGGCAGATGAAGGTTCCATTTGACATTTGTTTGACTTGCAGCCCAAGAAAGTAGTTGAGCTCTCCCATCATGCTCATCTCAAACTCGGTCTGCATACACTTGGCAAAATCTTGACAAAGGGTTTCATCAGTAGAACCAAAAATAATATCATCTACATATATTTGTACTAAAAGAATAGTGTCTTTGAAAGATTTTATAAAAATGTAGTGTCAATTTTCCCTTTTAAAAAACCTTTCTCAAGTAAGAAATTGCTAAGCCGTTCATACCAAGCTCCAGGGGCTTGTTTGAGGCCATATAGCGCTTTCTTTAGCTTGAACACGTGGTCGAAAAATTTGTGATTTTTAAAGCCAGGGGGTTGTTTTACATTCCTCCTTAATAAAACCATTCAAGAAAGCACTTTTAACATCCATTTAAAATAATTTGAAATTTTGAAAATTTGCAAATGCACAAAGCATCCGAATGGATTCTAATCTAGCAACAGGAGCATACGTCTCATCGTAGTCGATACCTTCCTCTTGGTTATATCCTTGGGCTACTAGACGAGTTTTGTTGCGTGTGACTGAACCATCTTCATTCACTTTGTTTCTAAAAACCCATCTGGTACCAATAATCGAGTGATTAGCCGGTCTAGGAACAAGTTTCCATACTTGGCTTCTCTCGAATTGGTTGAGTTCCTCTTGCATAGCAGAAATCCAAAATGCATCATTGAAAGCTTCTAAAAAGTTTTTAGGCTCAATTTGTGAAATAAAGGCAGTACTAGCAATAGAGTCTCTTAATGATGATCTAGTAGTTACTTCTCGTGAAACCTCACCGATTACCAAATTTTCTGGATATAATGGCTTGAAAGAGAATTTCTTAGACAAGCTTTCCAGAGAATTTGTTTCGGTTGTGGTGTTCATTGGAGTAGAAGTTGATGGCTCAACATCATCATCAAGAGTAGCTGCTGCACTGTTATCTTTATCAAAAGTCACATTGGTAGACTCTTCCACGATTAATGAGCGTTTGTTAAAGACTCTATATCCCTTACTCTTGGCAGCATAGCCAAGGAAAATACCATCGTCAGTTTTGGCATCAAATTTGCCTAAGTTGTCTTTGGTGTTAAGGATAAAACATCTACAGCCAAAAACTCTAAAATAAGAAACATTTAGGGTTCTTCCAAACCAAAGCTCATAGGGTGTCTTCTTCGTAATAGGACGAATAAGTACCCTATTTAAAATGTGGCATGCTGTACTGACAGCTTCAGCCCAAAAGTATTTCGGAAGTGAAAACTTGTTCAACATGACTCTAGCCATATCGCCAAGAGTCCTATTCTTCTGTTCGACAACACCATTTTGTTGGGGAGTTCTTGGATAAGAAAACTCATGATCAAAACCATTGGAATCACAAAACTTTTTAAAATCAGAATTTTCGAACTCGCCTCCATGATCACTTCGGATTCGAGTAATCATGTAGCCTTTTTCGTTTTGAACTTTCTTGACAAAAATTTTAAAAACTGAAATAGCATCACTTTTATAAGTAAGAAAGAAAACCCAAGTAAATCTTGAAAAGTCATCAACAATAACAAATGCATAGAGTTTTTCACCAAGACTGGCTACTCTACTAGGGCCAAATAAATCCATATGGAGTAGTTGCAGGGGTCTAGTAGTGCTTACAGAGTTTATGGAATGAAAAGATGACTTGGTTGCCTTATTCAACTCACATTCGGCACATACGGTGTCCTTTTTGAATGTGATGTCGGGCAAGCCTCTAACTAGCTTCTTGGTCGATAGCCTGGATATGGTATCCATATTGGCATGACCAAGACACTGGTGCCATAGTAGTCGTTCATCTTTATGAGCATATAGGCATCTACCTGCATTGTTAGTATTCCCAGACAAATAGAAAATATAAATATTATCCTCTCTTACCCCTTCAAAAGCAATATCTCCTGTTGACCTATCATAGATAAGGCATTTGTTTTGTCCAAAGTTAATGTCATAACCATGGTTAGCAAGATGACTAATGCTGAGCAAGTTATGCTTTAACTCGGTCACTAGGCAGACATCCTTTATTACGGGAGAGGGAGGATATCCAATAATACCATTACCTATAATATAACCTTTTAGGTTATTACCGAAGGATACATATCCTTCTCTCTTCATCGATAGTGATGCGAAAAGATGTGCGTCTCCCGTCATGTGTCGCGAGCATCCACTATCGAGAATCCACTTACTCTTAGTTGAGGAGGGAAGGTCCACCTACATCAAGAGTAGATGTGACCTTTGGTACCCAAGTTCTTGAGGGTCCTGAAGAGTTAGTTTTTGGAAGCCATGCATATATCTTTATATCTACTAATCTTCTAATTCTACATTGTGGTGAGATGTATCCATGTAAACCACAATAAGTACATGTAGCATTCCTATTTATATTAGGAGCATGCTGATGATGTCTATAAGCAGAATATTGATGATATGTAGATTCAGCTTGGTGATGATGACTATGGTGATATTGTTGATATGGTGTGGCATGATGATGTTGTCTATATGGTATGGCATGACGAGATTGTCTATATGACATGGCATGATGAGATTGTCTATAAGTGGAGTGATGTTGATTGTGTCTTTGTGCAACATGGTGATGACTGTATCTATATGTAGCATGATGTTTATGTGACATATGATGATTATTTCTACGTGCATGTGGTTTGTGAAAGTGTGTGTACATGTAAGCATGATTGTGAGTAGCATAAGGATGACGTGGTTGACTAGTATGAGTTGTGTCATGCTTTGTGTGTGTCTCATATGATTGGGTTTGAGGTTGAGCAACCTGTTTTTCCAATTTAGTCTCTAGCTTCTTAGAGACAGCTTGCAATTCAGTAATCTTAGCATTCAAACCATGCAACTTAGTAATAGTAATCTTGTGTCTATTCTTTTCTTCTGCAAGCTCCGTGTTGAGTGTTGTGATTTCTTATGTTTGTTGCTCAATACGTGCCTCGGCATCATGTAAGCTTATTTTAAGCTTAGATACCTCATCAGTGACATACGTGGGTGTAGTGTCTCTAATATTATCAAGTAATTGAGAAAGTCTTTGTATTTTGACTTCATGACTTTTAATTTTGTCCTTGGCTTGTTTGTATTTACCAATGACCTTTTTATGGTCACTAAGTAAATCGGTGAAAGCATCGCCAAGTTCATCAAAAGTGAAGTCGTCAAGAGTTTCGTTTGATACCTTGTCGGACGTCGCCATTAGGCACACATTAGCCGTATCTTGAGGAGAGTTCTTTTCTTCCTCGGAGTCACTGGCTTCGCTTTCATGCCAAATGCTTGTGTTGGCATATTTCTTTGAAGTGGTCTTCTTGTGTGGCTTCTCATAACGGTTGCTGTTCTTTAAGAATGGACAGTCTTTTCGGACATGGCCCGTCTTCTTACAACCATAGCAAGTAGGCTCTTCTTCTTCATCTTCTTGTGGTTCCTTCCTTCTTGATTGAAGCGAAGGAATTTCTTGAAGTTGCGAACCATGAGGGCTTGATCATCGTCTTCTGAGTTGTCGTCATCCATCTCTTCGGGTTCAGCCCTCCGTCGGTGAGCTTTGAGTGCGATCTCCTTAGCCTTAGGAGCAGGCTCTTCGAAGTCCTTGAGGTCAAGCTCATGAGTCATTAGCTTTTCCATCAAGGTCTCCATAGACATGGTTGTGAGATCGTTTCCTTCTATGATGGCTGTCACCTTAGGGTTCCAAACTTTTGGTAGTCCCCTAAGTAGCTTGCGAATCTTCTCGTGATTTGAATATTGCTTCCCAAGCGAAGATAGGGGGTTGATGATGTCGAGGAATCTTGTGAACATTTGCGTGATCGTCTCGTTTGGCTTCATCTTGAAAGCCTCGTATTCTTGAGTGGTTCCTGTTGAACTCATTCCTGTCTATAGCACAGAATAAAGCATTAATAGCTCTCGCGTCTAGACTTGCCTGTTTTTTCTCCTCGTCAGAATATTTGTCATGTGATTTCTCAACGAGATCGCCATTGACAACTATTCTGGCAGGCTTTTTGTAACCGTCAGTGACGATAGTCCACAGGTCAAAGTCTAGCGACTTGAGATAAAAATCATCCTTGTTTTCCAATACGTGTAGTTAGTTCCATCAAATAGGGGAAGCCTATGAGTGGACTGTCCTTTACCGTGATTGGAAATCAAGGATTGTGTGGTTGCCATGGATCAGCTCTAGGATGTAAATCCTTGTAAAGAGAACAGAGATGTGATACCAATTGAAGAACAGATGGCAACTCTAGAGGGGGGTGAATAGAGTTATAGCAATAATAACCAATTAAAAAATCAACTCTTTCACGATCTAAAAATAATCAGAGTAAATGCGGAAAATAAATAATGAGCAAGAGAGCATACGCAAACACAGCCGATTTTAATCTAGTTTCTCTCGTGGAGGACTAGTCCAGGCCTGAGAACTCTAGCTCAGGATTAAATCCACTATTTGTGAAATAGTAGTTACACCCCGTGCCTTTACTTCAGAAGAGCACATCAACTTCTTTACAAAGGATCGCAGTGGCGATGCTTGGAATTTTCCAAGCGACTTTTTGAACTCTTGCACAAGACTCCTAACTGAGAGATGCTGAGCACTCGAGACTTAGGAAACTTGTGGCTAGTAGATGAGAAGGGTATGGCTTATATTGAGCTTAAGAGATAAGAGAAGAGAAGATTGGATGATTGAAAATGAGAGAATTCTTGGCCTATTTATAGGTTTTTAACATGCAGAATTCGGCCAGAATTCTGGTAGGAATTTTCAAAAATTTGGCCGTTGGACAACTAGCAACCAGCCAACCCTAAAAATTAGGATGCTGATTTTTAGGGGACAGAGTTCGGCCCGAACTCTGTATGGAGGCAGAGTTCGGCCCGAACTCTGTCTCCAGAGCACAGAACTGGTTCAACAGTGGAATGGGCTAAGTTTGGATATGGAGCTTTATGGGCTTTAGATAGGTTGTGGGCTGAGTCTCAAGAGCCCAGCATAACTCAGCTTACAATTATTCTAGACTCAATAAAATAGAAAAGTACAGACGCAAAAATGACTGGTATTTGCACAACTGAGCTGTCATCTGAGCTATCGTCTGGCTTGAGCAGAATAAAGTCGTCGTGTGTCTTATTAAATTATCACAATTATTTTTTAGTCAATGTTATCAATATCTGGTTGACTGTGACTTTGTGTCAACAATTTCTTTGTGCACTTTTAATGAAATCTGGATCTACAAGTTGTGTTATGGTGTCCTATAGGTTGTCTTCAAATCTGCTTAACTAGATTTCGAAGAATAGATTTAGATTGGAATATATGTGCCTTCCAAAAGAGGTCCCTGGGATCGAATTTCTGTCTCGTTCGAGACAGTTTTTCGTCTATTTTGGGTCAATTTTAATGCCATTCTGGTTCGATTTAGTTCGAACTAATTACTAGGGTTTAAAGACCTATATATTTTCTGTGCGTTGAAACTTGTAGATCGAAAAATAGTCGAAGGTGGGCGGAGAAAACTTACATCGATTTTGCGTGTGTGCTGCCGTTTCATACTGCTGCTGCTGCCGTCTCTTCCGCGTCTGTACGCGTGCGCGGCCATCCGTGGCTGGCCGACGGTGGCCCAGGCGGCGCGCACACGCACGGGGGTGCGCCCATGATCGACGTTTCCTTGGGACATCGGTGCTCTTCGAGTTAGGGTTTCTCCTTTCGAAACTTCTCGTCGAGCAGACCTCTCGGGTTGTTCTCGTTACATATATAAGGCTCTGTTTGGAAGGTTTCTTAGAGTGGGCCGGGTCGAGTATGGGCTTTGCCCGCTCGGCTGGGGAGCTCGGGCTGGGCCGCTCGGCTGGGGAGCTCGGGCTGGGCCGCCCGGGGCTGGCCTTGGGTTGCTACTGCTTCTCTTCTAACTTCAACGGGCTACAATTTCTGCAGTTTTGGAGTGGAGGGTATGGGATAGGTTTGAATCGGTTGGTTGCAATATAGTTTCAGAAGATATTTAAAATCTTGAACCACTATAACAACTTCTAGACCCTAATTAATCAACTCTAGCCAAGCATATTATATACATTCTCACTAGCAACATAATAATAATAATAATAATAATAATAATAATAAGTTCCAATGTAATAAGTCTTGAACCCCCAAACTTATTAAGGCTAAAAAAAAACTAACCCATACTATTATTTAACCAGCCTAGGCAGAACGGACTGTGTATCATCAATTGCTACATCACACCCACAATTGACCCCAAAATGTACAATGACCCACTTTATTCAATTATCATTGAATATCAAATAATGATATTTATAACATTTAATTAACCACAGAATAATAATAATAAATAGTTAAATGGTGGTATGGTGTGTCCATACTATTCACCTTTATCCAGGTCCAGAAAATTATACAAATATTATAAGACAATATTTAATAATAAAAATACTAATTTTGTACGAATACTCAAATAATTAGAATTGTAAATCAATACCTAAAATAATTTAGGAAATAATTGTACACATATAAAATATGTCTACATGGTCGTATTGGGTCTCACTACATGCCTACATGGGCTTAGATTTGACTTGGGTCCAATCTGGACAGGTTCGGTACAACCGGGTTCCCGAAAACTCAATAGTATAATTAAATAATAAATAAAAACTTTGGTACGGTTAAGTTGCAACTTGGCCTGGTTTTCCTAGTTAGGACTCACATATGGCTGGGTCTCCCTTGGCAAGGCTAATACACTAGTCAAGGCACGCCGTTGCACTACCCGGGCCATGATTTCTAGTCGTCTGGTACTCTAATTCCTAACCATGACTAAAATTACCTACCGTAATAATTATTAAATAAACATTCATAAAATCTAAAAATCACCATTTAAATCAATAAATAAATAAAAAATATTTCGAAAAAATCCGGGTAGGGGAGCTACAAATCTACCACCTTAAAAATAATTTGTCCTCGAAATTCTAATTCATGATTATTCCGTAAAATTCAAAGTCTACTATTACTTTAATCTCCTCAAATTTAATTTCTCAAAATATTTTATGGCCTTCTCTAGTCATTGGTATTTACGAAATCTCGAGGGCTTCTACCCACCTTTGGTCTACTACTCCTCAAAATACGGTCACTAAAG
>JANAVB010012800.1:1065858-1088358 GCA_029216955.1 Iris pallida | reverse complement strand
AGCTGTAGACAAGGTCCAGTCCAAAATATCTACTCTAACTAAACTAAGCTAGAGGCTCGTCAGGCAGAGCTAAGCCCTGCTGAACCAAGGTCTCCAAGTCTAAGCCCACTACGTCAACCAGACCGTAGTAGGTACGGTAATCCTCCTCACCGTCATCTGTAATATTTTGTCAATATATCCTGTCAGGATGGAACGAGCACAATCAACTAATAACAGTTCACAAGATATGTCAAAAGCTATAAGACTGTAAATAGAGAGTATATATAAGAAATCATGGAATGTACATGTGAGTATCATGGCAAGGTAAGCTATAAATCTAGAGCTAGAACAAGGCAAGTAAAACTGATCATGGCATGTACAAAAATCAAGAATCATCTATCTAGGTGTGTGAGTACTAGCTACAATATGTGGCCGGCTTGGAACTTGTACAATAGTAACATGCCTGGCTAATCATACGTGGGGTGTATGATCAACACTCACAATCAATAGGTGCACAATGGGTGCAAAATAGGCTTTGACCACATATCTACACTAATACTCCCCGCCCCCGACTGGTAGAGTGGATCCAAGCAAGACAAGTTATGGCACGGGATTCTGCGAGAAGGGAGCAAGTCTCCTCGAGAATCGGTGTCCATATACTGCACAAGAACTACAAGGGGCTTGCACAATACATGCCAAGATAACGAGAAATAACATCTCATGTCGAGATCAACGAATACCAATCTGTGTGACCAATGTGTCAAGAACAAGCATATCTACACAAATTACATAAATTATAACAATTATCGTAAATTGGAAAAGTTATCAGAGAATGTACTCGCCTGTAATGTGATGGATAAATCGACTGAGTCCAAGAACAGTGCCCCGATGACCTATAGATGGAATATTGTATCAATATAATGGTTTGGAAGTAAAATTAAGTCATACTGAGTCAAACTAGGTCAAGACACGTCAAACTAAGTCAAACTAAGTCAAACTAAGTCAAACAAAGTCAAACTAGATCATACAGAGTCAATCTAAGTCATATTAGGCCTAACAAAGTCAAACTAGGTCAATGCAAGTCAAACAAAGTCAAATAAGGTTGATTTAAGTCAACGGTTGACTTACAGTTGACTTTTGGTCAACTGGTCAACTCTGGTCAACCCTAGGTCAACTTTAGGTCAAACTTGACTAACATTGACTAACAGTTGACTTTGGGTCAACTGGTCAAGTTTGGTCAAGTTTTAGTCAATTTTAGGCTACGGATGACTTTCGTTTGACTTTCGGTCAAAATAGTCAACCGTGGTCAACCAAGGTCAAAACTAGTCCAAGTCCACTATCCCTAACGATTACCAACCATAATATCCCAATTTTAGCTATATCTTAAAGTATTAAACCCATATGTTGTGAAATGGGTATTATCCCAACTTATTCCGTTTATCCTTTCTACTCTAATACTAAGGCCAAGTAGCTTTTCCTTAGGAGTTTCACTCCCAGCTTTCTAGGGTAGTAAGATACTAGCCTATACTAACATTACCTACCACGTTTCCTAGTTAAGGTGGACATCCAGTCCATCTTACGGCACATGTTGTCTAATTTCACATTATCATGAGTATCGAAGATACTCAATGGTATCATGAGATACCATTCTCCTACCCCAAACGAAATCCCAATTTTAACTTAGGAGCCTACCCACAAACTCTATTTCATATTAGCTAAGTCCTATTTCAATTTGGATACGTTTCGACGCTCGTATCTCATTTCACCCTTTCACTCACCCTCTAACTAGATTTTAAATCACCCACAACCCTCTCAAGCCTACCCAATTACAAGGCCATTTAGGGGGTTCATTTATGGTTATATATAGGAGTATATATGTATATATATAGGGGTATATATATGTATATATATAGGTATATATACAGGGCTTAAATGGGGGATCAAATGAGGGTTTGGGGGGGAGGGGGGGGGGAGGGGCTGCCACTGCTGCTAATGCATACTGCTGCTGCTGTTTACAATGTTATTTGGGGTGGAGGGGGGGGGGGGGGGCAGCAGCCCATATTCCTCCCCTTTGCTGCTGTGTTGCTCTACTCTCTCCCTCTCTTCTCACCCTCAATCTCTTCCTCTCATTCTCTCTAATTTCTCTTAACCCTCTTCCTCTCTAAACTCTCACACATACATATCTATATATACACACACACACATACACATACATATCTACATATATATATACACACACACATGGATACCTATATCTATATATATATACACACACACACACACACACACACACACACACACACACACACACACACACACACACACACACACACACACATATAAAGATACATATATATATGGACACACACACTCACACATGGAAATATATACATATAGACACACACCCTCACATGAACATATATACATATATAGACACTCACACTCACACATGAATATATATATATATATATATATATATATATATATATATATATATATATATATATATATATATATATATAAAATATAAATATATATATATATATATACACATGGAAATATATACATATAGACACACACCCTCACATGAACATATATACATATATAGACACTCACACTCACACATGAATATATATATATATATATATATATATATATATATATATATATATATATATATATATATATATATATATATATATATATATATATATATATATATATTATATATGGACACACACACACACATGGATACATGGACACAAACACAAATCCTAGTTCTCCTTGGAGTCTCCCATAGGCCTCTAACCTTGACACAAAGGGACACAACCATGGGTAAGTCCTATGGGCTCCAAAACTAATTAAAAATCATAGGAGAATGACTTAGAGAATAGGAATTTACCTATTAGGAGTGATTCCTAACGAATCTCTCTCCGACACGAAGATTCTTGGGGAAAGGACACTTCCACCTTGCATTTTTCTCCCAAATTTGGTAGCTCCCTCTCTTGATGATATAGAGAGGATCTATGGAAGAAATTTGGAGAAAAAGAGAAGATTTAGAGATTAAATCTCAAGTTTAGGTCTAGGTTTTGGGGAAGAACTCAAAAGGGGGAAGAACTTGAGAGTGGAGAAGAAGTGAATGGAGAGAGAGGGTCCTCCCCATTTGGCCGACCATAGTAGGGGGTTTGGGGACATTTGGCAAATGTCCAAAATTCCCTCCAAGCCTCCTTTAGGTCAAAATTGACTTAAACAATTTTTGGGGATTGGAAAGGCCAAGTTAAAATCTACAAATTGACCGATTAAGTCACGAAGGAATTGTCTAAAAGTACCAAACTAATTAGTAGGATTTTATTGGCCATGTCTAACTTAAGTTTGGCTCCCGATCAGAGTCTAAGCTACCCCGGGTCCCCGATACAAGTCGGAATGAGCTGAAATTCGAACCAGACTCTAAAAATCCCAAATAATAATATAATTAAATAAAAAATTCTAAAATTCCCAAAAATGCAAAATAACCATTTTACCCCTATTTATGAAAAGTTGGAGTGACAAGTCTACCCACCTTAAAAAATTTCGTCCTCGAAATTGAAGGTGAAACTATCACATCAACATAAATAGAACAAGAAAGGAAAAAGAAAATTTTTTACCTCAAGGCTCAAAGAGATATAGAAATCGCTCCCGCATGTCGTCCTCTCTCTTCCAGGTAGACTCACCTAGAGAGTGGTGCCTCCATGCAACGCGAACCAAAGGATTGACCTGGTTCCGGAGCACCGTCTCTCTTCGGTCCAAGATCTCAACCGGCTTCTCTGGCTAACTGAGTGTCGGTCCTACTTCGATTTTGGAGTGGTCCAAAACGTGACTGGGATCTGCCACGTACCGCCTCAGCTGCGACATGTGGAACACGTTGTGCACTCCCTCTAGTACGGGCGGTAACTCCAGTCGGTAAGCCACTGCATCGACCCTGTCCATGATACGGAAAGGTCCGATGTATCGTGGACTAAGCTTTCCGCCTACACCAAAACGAATCATGCCACGCATCGGAGAAATCCGCAGAAACACAAGATCACCGACCTAGAACAAAAACATAAGACTTAAAGCTTGATCTAAAATAATCACAATCAGACTCAAATACTAGAAAAATCTAAACTATACCTCAAACTCCAACGACATCCAGTGGCTATCGGCCCGATGCCGCTGCCTGTCCTGCGCCACCCGAAGTCTATCTCTGATAACCTTGATCTTCTCTGCAACATCCACTACCATCTCAGGGCCAAGCAAAACCCTCTCGCCGACATCATCCCAAGACAAGGGAGTACGGCACCTCCATCCGTATAGAGCCTCGAAAGGTAACATCTATATACTGGCTTGGTAGCTGTTGTTGTAAGCAAACTCTACCAAGTGAAGGTGGTCCTCCCAAGATCCCCCTAAGTCCAAGATACAGGTACGAAGCATATCCTCGAGGGTCTGAATCATCCTCTCCGACTGTTCGTCTGTCTGGGGGTGGTATGCGGTACTGAACTTGAGCGATGTGCCCAAGCTAAGCTGGAAACTCCTCCAAAGGTAGGAAGTGAATGGGCTGTCCCGATCCGAGACTATGCTTACTGGAACCTCGTACAATCGGACTATCTGTCGCACGTACATCTCGGCCAGCCTCTCCGTAGACAAACCCACCTTGAAAGGCAAAAAGTGGGCCGATTTGGTCAATCGATCAACAATGACCCAAATCGCATCCTTTCCTTCTAGAGAACGCGGAAGTCCAGACACAAAGTCCATAGTGATATGCTCCCACTTCCACTCAGGAATGGATAGTGGCTGGAGCAATCCACCTAGTCTCTGCCTCTCGGCTTTCACCTGCTGGCATACCAAGCATCTAGAAACGAACTGAGCCACCTCGCATTTTATGCCATACCACCAAACATGCTGTCTCAAGTCTTTGTACATCTTGTTGGCACCAGGATGCATAGAGTACTGAGAACAATGTACCTCTTGAAGAACCTCCTCCCGAAGTCCTCCGCTCGGCACGCACAATCTGGTACCATGCCTCAACGACCTATCTTCCGCTATAGAGAACTCATCCAACAGTCCTGCCCGGACCTGCTCTCTGATGACCCTCAGAGCCTCATCCTCAAACTGAGCTGCTCTGACTCTGTCCATCAGCTTTGACTGCACCTGAAGACCCCATATCGGCTCCTCAAACCCAGGAACTATCACCTCTATGCCCAAACTCTCCAGATCTGCCAGAAGGTGATGATCCATCGTCAAACACATGGCCACTGAATACCTGCTCAAAGCATCCGCAACCACGTTGGCCTTCCCCGGATGGTACTGTAAGGATATATCAAAATCCTTCATCAGCTCTAAACATCGCCTCTACCTTATATTCATCTTCTTCTGGGTAAACATGTACTTCAAGCTCTTGTGGTCAGTGAAAATCTCCACACGCTCTCTGTACAAATAGTGTTTCCACAGCTTCACGGCAAATATGACTGCTGCCAACTCCAAATCATAAGTCGGGTAGTTCTTCTCATGTGGTCGTAACTGCCTAGATTCATAAGCAATTACCTTCCCCTGCTGCTGAAGAATGCAACCCAGACCCTTCCCCGAAGCATCACTATAGATCGTGAATCCTTCGAACCCAGATGGCAACGTCAATATAGGACCCGACATCAACCTCTTCTTCAGTTCCTCGAAAGCAGCCTGACACTCATCAGTCCAAACGAACTCTACGTCCTTCCTGGTGTGTCTAGTCATCGGCTCTGCTATTCGAGAGAAGTCCAGCACGAACTTCCTATAGTAGCCCGCCAAACCCAGAAAGCTCAGAATCTCGACAACTGAACTGGATGTCGACCAAGACTCTACCGCCGCAATCTTCTTCTGATCCACTAAAATCCTATCACCGGATACAACATGGCCCAGGAACTCCACTCGGTCCAAGAAGAACTCGCACTTCGACAGCTTTTCATACAGCTGCTCCCTCCTCAGAGTCTCCCGCACAACCCGTAGATGCTCCTCGTGCTCCTCAGGCGTCTTCGAATAGATGAGAATGTCATCAACGAAGACCACCACGAACTTGTCAAGGTATCGATGGAATACCTTATTCATCATGTTCATGAATACCATCGGGGCATTAGTCAACCCAAACGGCATGACGGCAAACTCATACTGGCCGTAACGGGTACAAAAAGCAGTCTTCGAAATGTCATCCTGCTTTAGCTTCAGCTGATGGTACCCAGATCGCAAGTCTATCTTCGAGAACACCCTCGCGCTGTTCAACTGATCAAACAAGTCATCAATCCTGGGCAAAGGATACCTGTTCTTGATAGTGAGGTTGTTGAGCGCTCGGTAGTCGATACACATCCGTATTGTACCGTCCTTCTTTGGGACAAACAGGACTGGCGTGTCCCAAGGCAAAGAACTGGATCTGATAAAGCCCTTGTCTTGCAGCTCGTCGACTTGCTTCTTCAGCTCCGCCAACTCGCTGTTGTTGACCCGATAGACATGCTGAGAAATAGGCTCAGCGTCCGACATCAAGTCTATCGTGAACTCAACATCTCTGTCTGGCGGCATACCCGGCAATTCCTCGGGAAAGACATCCAAGAACTCTGTAATAAATGGATGTAGCAACTCCTGCCCCGCCAACAAGGCTCCACAGAATCCATCTCCCGGCTCCGCTGCTTCTCTGAAAAATTGAAACTCTGGCTCTCCTGGCGGACTAAACAATACTCTGTCTGCTCTACAATCTATACTAGCATGGTGCCTGCTCAACCAGTCCATACCGAGTACCACATCGTAGCTCGGAAGTGGCATTACGAGCAAGCACGCGCTCAAATCCTGGCCTCCCAGAGTGACACTCCGTCTCTTGCAAATATTATTAACCAGGATAATACCTCTTCCGATCATAATCTTGCAAGTCGTATCCAGATATTCAGCAATAATATTGTGTCTAAGTGTAAAAGAAACTGACACAAAACTGTGTGTAGCACCTGAATCAAACAATGCTAAGGCAGGAAAAGAATCAAGAAGAATCGAACCTACCACAACATCTGTAACTGGCTCGATCTCCTCGGCTGCAAGAGCAAAAGCCCTGTCCTGAACACCCCGCGACTGGTGGTACTGTGCAAACCGCTGCTGCTGGATCGGAAGTGGACCCCTCGGCTGCACTGCAGGTACTCTCACTGGTGCCCTCTGAGCTATACCAGTAACACGAGGGTTCACTGGACAGTCCCTCAACTGATGGCCTGTGCCGCCGCAAAAGAGATACACTCCCAACCTTTTCCGGCAAACCTCCCAGACGTGGCCAGGCTTCTTGCAGAAGTGGCAAGGAGCCCCATGCTGTGCCTGCCTCTGCTGAGTGTGCTGCACCTGCTGAACCGGTGCTCTGGCCTGAACCTGCGGCTGGTGATGTTGAAAAGAACGATGCTGAAGCTGAGAGCGTTTAGCAGCCCCCGTGCTGCTAGTAGCCTCCGAGAAAAGATCGTGATCCCTCTTGGGCTTCAAGCCCCATTTTTGCTCTACCTTGCGGGCCTCCGCATAGATCTGGGAATAAGTCTCATAAAAGGAGGGAATGAGGATCTTGATATTCCAGATCAGCCCCTCTCTGAAGTGGCTCGCCCTGATCTCCGGGTCATGAACCATGTACTCCACATACCGGCTCAGACGGCCGAACTCTGCGGCGTACTCCTCCACAGATAAACTGTCCTGCTGTAGATCCTGGAACTGCCTCACCAGGTCGATCTTGTCTGTAGGAAAAAAGAACTTCACCTTGAAGAGAAGCTTGAACTCGGCCCAAGTATGGCCCTCCCCAGCAAGGGCTGGCTCGTTCCTGAACCAGGTGCGTGTAATTTCTAACAACTGCAAACCCACCGCCTCGACCTTCAGGTCGTCTGCGAGGCGGGAGGCCCTCATCTGCCGCTAGATATCCTCGAGCCAATCATCAGCGTAGACCACACCCTCGGTCCCGCTAAAGTCATGGGGCCCTAGCTTTTTGAAGTCGTGAATATCACCGTACCTCGAACGTGCCCCATGATGTGGAGCCCTCTGCTCTACGGCTGCAAGGGCCAACTGATGGGCATCCTCCATGCCCTGACGTATCGTATCTGTCTGCCTTTGTTGAGACTCATCCTGGGCTCTCTGAGTCTCCAGCATCTGCTGGAAAAAAGCAAGCATCTGTCCCATGTTTGTAGACAGAGGAGGTGGAGGTGGAAGTACGTCTGCAACTGGCGGAGGAATCCGCTGTGCAGGAGAAGGAAGAGTGCCCATATCAACTACTAGTACTGCGGCCGGAATAGTCATAGCAACCCCGGGGTCAGTCCTCAAAATTGGCGGAGGAGCGCCCCCAAGAGCTGCTATTGACACCTCAACTGCAACATGAGTGTCTGGATCAGGTCCACGAGTCATATCAGACCTCTCCATATCCGCGGACTCAGGATGCTGGGATCTGGTCTACACCATCCTGAAGAAAGAATAAAAGAAGGAAATCAATATGGCACATGAAATATTATATCAAAGAGGACAATTAGAATGCAAGAATCAATATCAAAAGGACAGTTAAAAGATCAGCAAGTGGAAGTTTTTCTATTTTGTGATTGAGTAACTTAGCCTATAGCCTATCCTAGATACGTACCACAGGCTCGTAACATCACTCTAAGTCGAGCGCCACTACGACATCGTACTAATTGCGACTTAGGACATGTATAGGCCACCACTAAAAACGTATCACGACCCGCACCCTAGGTAGGGGCACAAGTGCGTAACAACACCCAGCCTACACAGTAAAAATGGCGTAGAACGCTGTAGGTCTGCTAGCCAACAAACAGTATATAATAACCTGTCATCTCCGCACGGAAGAAATCTAGTATGAAAATACTGATAACTCAATCACAATCTAGAAAGAAGAATCATGGCACGAAAACTAGATAGATATAAACACAAGTGCAATATCCAGCTCAACAGAGAGAAAGAGAGTCACAAAGTAATATGGTTATACAATCCCAAATATAATATCATAACATAAGTAGCAAGCTGGAGACAAGGTCCAGTCCAAAATATTTACTCTAACTAAACTAAGCTAGAGGCTCGTCGGGCGGAGCTAAGCCCTACTGAACCAAGGTCTCCAAGTCTAAGCCCACTACGTCAACCGGACCTTAGTAGGTACAATAATCCTCCTCATCGTCATTTGTAATATTTTGTCAACATATCCAGTCAGGATAGAATGAGCACAATCAACTAATAACAGTTCACAAGATATGACAAAAGCTATAAGACTGTAAATAGAGAGTATATACAAAAAATTATAGAATGTACATGTGAGTATCATGGCAAGGTAAGCTGTAAATCTAGAGCTAGAACAAGGCAAGTAAAACTGATCATGGCATGTACAAGAATCAAAAATCATTTATCTAGGTGTGTGAGTGCTAGCTACAATATATGGCCGGCTTGGAAACTTGCACAATAGTAACAGGCCTGGCTAATCATACGTGGGGTGTATGATCAACACTCATAATCAATATGTGCACAATGGATGCACAATATGACTGGTAGAGTGGATCCAAGCAAGACACGTTTTGGTACGGGATTCTGCAAGAAGGGAGCAAGTCTCCTCGAGGATCAGTGTCCATATACTGTGTCACGACCCGATCCCAAATAATTGGGTTAGACCGGATCATGCCCAGCCTGCACCGTTGTTGAGACGGCGGCAGTAAGCCGTTCCATTAGCAGGTAACCACAACAACATCTGTATTTGTCATAACTCAAAATTCGGAAATTTAAAACTTTATTGAACTTTTACAATGAAGTGAAAGATACAACTTAAACCATTTTCCACATACATCAAGAAGAAAAGAAAACTCTAGATACACAGCTCAACAGTCTCGAAATCTTCGTCTTCTAGTTGGGATCTCGGGAAATATCGCGGAACAAAGCCTCATCAGTGATACCTAAAATGTTGGGTCTCCAGTCAGGAGGGAGCAAAGTACAATTCATGCTAATTAAACAGTTAAATAAGAAATAGAATCATGCAGTTCTAAACAGTTTTAAAACAGGTTTGTTACAGTATAAAACAGTGATTTGAACAGGTAATGACATATGACCGGCTTGGGTTTGTTACAGGAGGGTACAGCTTATCCCCGTGTGTATGAGGGGTAAGCCAATAGTTACAGTAGTTTGGATGTGGTCATACTCATTACACTACTCCCCCAGTCCCCAATAGTTACAGTAGTTACAGTACAGTACTCTCGGAGAGAGTTTCGTGTTTGAGTCGTGGTTTAGACATGCAGTAAAACGATTAAGTAAATAACTGTAAACTAACACAAACTATACTTGCCTCAATATAAAATGACTGGAGAGGTGGATGACTCCGAGACGAGAAGTTTAGAGTTGTCCTCGAATTCCTACATTCGAGAGATAGACTCAGCTGTCAGGTTTACCAACTTAGCTATGCTAGTTGTAATCTCTATTTGCGTCCTAGTCCAGTTTTAGTTATTTAATTAACTAAACACAGAAAAATGCGATTAATTGTGCGTTGATTTAAAACGAGGGAAAACGTCGTTTTTAACTTTTGAATTGGGGAAATCTCGTCGTTGCCAGATTACTTATGAAAACTTGGTGATTTTATAAAATATAATATAAAACTAATTTTCTTGCTTAGTGAGAAATACGTGGCTTTTTATTTAATAATAAACTGGTAAATTTTAAGATGAGAAAATGATAATTAATTTTATACGAAAAATATCTTTTTTAATCATTTTAATCGTTAAACAGTAAAAACACGAAAAACCAAAAAACGACAGGAAAACCTAAGCTATTACAGTCACAGACCAGCCAGCTGGGCTTATGCCCATTACAATTTATTTACATAAATTAAAATAAGAATAAGACTAACGTTAGTCCTAACTGAAAATAGAATTTAAATAAAATTAAACAGAAAATAAAAAAAATAAATGTAAATAGTAAGTCTCAGATAATGGTCCGATCCTCATCTGGCAAATTGCCTCAACGTCCGGGCGGGGCCGGTATCGTTTGCACTTAGCCGGGTCCATTGACCGATACGATCGTCACCCAAAAATAAAATATCGAATAAATTTTGAAAATCATTTTAAATTCATTTTGAAAACAATTCGGGATTTACGGAAAAATCGGGCAGCATCTCCTCTGTTTTTGGTCAACCCAAAAACTGGGAAAATGTTGCCGATAATTCCTGCAAGTCCCAAACCAGAGAAAACCCCATATTTTATATACATAACACATCTACAGCCATTTCACAGAATAATCGGGACAACCCGAAATAGTTTCGGAAGTCCGATTCCAAATCCACAAATCACAGAACGTTTCCGAAAATTTCCGGAAACTAAAACATACCAAAAACTATTCCCGAAATATTCCGGGAATGCAAAATAACTCACAGGACTTCTCCGAAAGTCCCGGAAAAATACGACGTCGCTAATACCGAATTCCCAAAAGGAACCGGGGACCATTTCATCATCGACAAAAATAGTAAAATAGCGGGACATGGGGTTATACCTCGGTTTGCTCGACTAGAGCTCTCAGATGATAAAATAGAAAGAATAGAATAATCCAGCACAGCGACGTTCCGAAATCAGCGCTGAAAATCAGCGACGTCGACACAATCGTCGAAAACTCCAGAAATAGGGTACGGCAGGACTAACAGCAGGGAAGTCTCACCAAAGAGCAGCGTGCCAGAACACGCAAAAGCAGTTGCCGAGTGAAGCTCGGCGGAACGCTGGTCGGCCGGGAAGGCGTTAGGGCACGCTGGTCGCCGGAGTTGGCGGAGAAAACTCGCGGGAACAACGCCAAAGAAGCGCGGGGGTCGCGCGGATCGGAGTAAACGCGGGTTGGCATGAACCCGCGGGAAGACGTGGCGCTGGACGCGCGGATCGGCGGCGCAGAGGGGCAGCGCGGCTCGAAGGGGGTTCGCCGGAGTAGACGCTGGCGCGCGCTGGCCGGAGGGTGGCGCGGAAGGGGGTACGCCGGTGAGGCGGTTGGCCGGGGCGCACGCGGACGGGCTCGCCGCGAGGGGAAGCTCGGCGGAGCTCGCCGGAGCTTGGCCGCGGACTCGGGGTAGGTGGAGGAGGGAAAATGGTGAGAGAGTTGGAGAGATGAGAGTACGAGAGAGAGTGAGTTGTGAGATGGAGAGTTCTGTTCTTTGCTAACAGTGAAGTTTGTGAATGAAGTGGGAAAAAGAGATTAATAAAAAGGGGGTGGTGCTGTGTGCTCGTGGAAGAGAGGGAAGTGGGGAGAGAGATCCGGGAGTTAGAATAGGAAATATTGAATAGATCGTGTGGGTGAGAAGTTGCTGGTCCTACGGGACCAGCTAGTATTTATTATTATTTTTTATATTTTTTTTAATAAGAACCAAGTCCAAATAATCAGATTAAGAAGGAAATAGGGCTTGGGCCTGGGTCTGGGCTCGGACTCGGGTCTGGGTCCGAAAATCAAAAGTCCAAGTTTTTAATATTTTCAAAATCCTTTTCATCCAAAAACATTTAATAGTAATATTAATAATAATAATTTTTAGCAAATGCTAATAATAATAATACTAAACTCTATTTAGTAATTAAACACAGGATATGGGCTTCACAATCTTCCCTCCTTAGAAAATTTCGTCCTCGAAATTAAAGGTAGGGTTAGAAAAGACAAACAGGTACGGGTACTGCGCCCGTAACTCAGGTCCAACCATAAGAATTTCCAAGGCAGTCGTGGATGAGACGGTTTAGGGACAAGTTTTATTTATGATATCATCCACGCAGAAAAATACAAAAGCGAACTAAAGTACACGAGGTTGATCAGACCATCATGCACCGGTCCTAATTAGACAATATATTAGTGGGTGCACCCAATAAAATATTGTCATGATCAAGCTTGATTAATGAGATAGCTTGCAAAACTAGGCTAACTTAGCAGCATTAGTCAAGTTTAGAACGAAAAAGATAAGGAATAGGAGTTTAAATGATGGCTCAAATTCTGATTTTCTTCTCATCTCTGACTAGGCTTGCAACTGGTTTCTCTGGCACTGAAAGGTTGAGTCCAATCTTCAGCTCTGAATTATCCAAAATGTGACTCGGATCCGAAATATAGCGTCTGAGCTATGACGTAGAAGACGTTGCACACTCTCAAGATTAGCTGGTAGAGCTAACTGGTACGCTACTTCCAACTCGTCTTAAAAATTTAAATGGCCTGATGTATCTGGCCTCAATTCCCAGCTCCGTCAAAACTAATTGTTCCTCTGGTAGGAGAAAACTTCACAGAAATGCTATCTCCTTCTTCAACTTCACCGGTCGACTACTACTATCAACCCAATGTTTCTGTCTGTCTTGGCAATCCTGAGCTTGTCTCTTATCATCCTTACCTTCTCTGCTGCTTCGGTCACCATCTCAGGTCCAAGCAACACTCGTTCTCCGACGTCGTCCCAAGCAAATGGAGTACGGCAACGATGTCCATAGAGAGCTTCAAATAGGGTCATACCAATTCCAGCTTGGTAGCTGTTGTTTGTAAGAGAACTCCACCAAATGCAATTGGTCTTCCCAAGACCCTCCAAATTCCAAGACGCAAAATCTCAATATATCTTCAAGCGTCTGGATTGACCTATCTGATTGCTCGTCCCGCGGTACTCCATGAATCCGGTAGATGTGCCTCTCGTACAATGCTGCCAACTTCTTAGTGGATAAACCAACTTTGAAGGAAATAAAGTGAGCTGACTTAGTCAGTCGGTCCACAATAATCCAAGTGGTGTTCTTTCCTCCTTGGAATCAAGGCAATCCTGACACATAGTCCCTCGTTATGTGCTTCTACTTCCGGTCCGGAATGCCCAACGACTGTAGAAGTCCTGCGGATCTCTGTCGGCTAGCCTTCACTGGTTAACAAAAAACATCTAACCTCAATTCTGAATACATCCTTCTTTATACCATACTACCCAACAATAGTACGTATATCCCAATACGTCTTGCTAGGATGTATGGAATACTGGTGCGCTTCTTGCATTAGCTCGTTCCTCAGTTCGCCAGATAGTACATAAAGCCTCGTATCATTCTTCAGAGCTCCATTATTGGCGATTTGAGAAACCCTCAAGTGTTCCTGCCAACACTTGATCTCTAAGTTTGCAAAGTGTCTCGTCCTGAAACTGAGTCTTCTTGACTTTGTCCATCAGACTCGAGCTCATTTGTAACTTCATCAACACTGAATCAGCATCCAGCTTCTTCCTTCCATTTCCAGGCAGTATAATCTCCAGTCCAAACTTCTCGATGTCTTCTAGCAGGTGCTAGTCCTTGGTTAAGAACTTCGCCATCAGTATCGACCCAGTGCATCAGCGACCATATTAGCCTTACCTGAATGGTACTGCAGGTTGGTGACGAAATCCTTCATCTGCTTCAGCCATCTTTTTAGTCTAACATTCAGCCCTTTCTGAGTGAAGACATATTTCAGACTTTTGTAGTCCGTATATATTTTCACTCCCTTTCCATAAAAATCATGCTTCCATAGCTTCAAAGTAAAGATAATTGCAGCAAATTCAAATTAGGTGTGGGATAATTCTTCTCATGAGTCTGTAGTTGCCTATATGTGTAAGCAATTACTTTTCCATGTTGTTGAAGAACGCAACCCAGTCCTTTTCCAGAGGTATTTCTGTAAATTGAGAAACCACCGGTTCCTGCAGGTAGCGCAAGGATTGGTGTAGTGGTAAGTCTCTTCTTCAGTTCCTCAAATGCTAACTGGCAATCTTCAGTCCACACAATTTCTTCATTCTTCCTTGTGAGCTTTGTCATTGTCTTATCAATCCTGGCAAAGTCCTTCACAAACTTCCGTAGATATGCCAGCTAAACCTTCTGATTTCAACAACTGATCTTGGGGTGCTCCACTTCTCATTAACAACATTCTTCTTAGGATCTACCAAAATTCTTTCTTTTGTGACAACATGGCCTAGAAAATTCACCTTTGTCTAATAAGAATTCAGTTCTAGATATCTCACTATACAACTTCTCCTTCTTCAACTTTCCTTAGGTGCTCTTCATGCTCTTCTTCAGTCTTTGAGTATATCAGTATGTCACCAATGAAGATGACAACAAAGCTGATTCAACTACTCATGAAAGACTCTGTTCATGAGATTCATGAACACAGTAGGAGCATTCGTCAGTCCAAACGACATGACCAAGAATCCATACTTGGTGTTGAATGTCGTCTTGGAAATGTCCTCTTCCCTGACCTTGATCTAATGGTGATCAGGTCAATCTTCGAAAACACTTTAACTCCACTCAAATTGATCAAACAGATCATCAATCCAGAAAAAAGGTACTTGTTTTTTAGTGCCCGATAGTCGACGCACATCCGTATTGTTCCATCCTTCTTGGACACAAACAATATAGGTGTTACCCAGGGTGAAGCTCCGTCTCGAATGAATCCCAGAGCCTTCAGTTCATTGATCTGGTCCTTCATCTCCTTGGCCACCTTCGGGTTGACTCTGTAATATCCTTTAGAATTAGGGAAAGAGCCAGGGACTAGGTCAGTGGTGAACTCTATGTCTAGATCTGGAATAATTCGGAAAGACTATCAGGGAAACATCTGCCATAAAAGTGTAACTAAGGATTTTTATTCATGTGGAGAATTACAGCAAAAACTCTTATAATTGATCTAAGGACATCCTGTTACAACTTCCAAAAAAAATAGATAATGCTATTCAGCAGTCCTAGGTACTATTCTTCATGGTTCTGGCTCTTGCATGAGCAGTCTCCAACTGCTTCATCTTCTATGAACCTCGAGTATGCTTCATGCCTTATTGTAGGAGACAGGGTCTGCTGGATAGGAAGATGGTCCCTAGGTTGTGGCCTAACAGGTGTTGCTGGGATATGAGCTCTAGTTTGATGAAAAGATAAGGGGCAGTCCTTTACCCGATGTTCAGCAGATCCACATGCCAAACATTGTCCCAATCTTTTGCGACAACTAATGGCTAGATAACCAGGCCTCTTGCAGTAGTCACAAACCAATAGCTTCTTACGACAAGACTGCCGGAAAGTAGAGTACTTGATGGGACCCAAATATCTTCTAGATTCAGGGGTATCCTTCCTAGGACGAGGTTCTGCTCCAACTTGGTTGGAGATAAGTAAGGCTACATCATTGACGTTCTTTATGTCTTCTCTCGTGATATTCTTCTGTTCCTGCTGGGCTTCATCTTGAGCTTTTTGGAACTCCAGGATTTCTTGAAATAGGGCAACCATTTGGGAGGTGTTTGCTGGTACTGGTGGAGCAACAAAAATGGATACTCCACCAAGGAAATGTAACTCAGTTTGAGATGAGGTAGGAATCGCCAGCGTAGTGAAAACTTCACTGGATGCATTATGAGGACGGTCAAACAGCCGCGAGGGAAAAGACCTTGGGCTTGGTTGAGGAGATGGGGTATGATCCGGAGATGATACCTCATCGCCAGCAGGATTGGTCTTGTTAATGGTCATTCTCTGGATGGTTTAGGATGCAAACATATGCAAGGTATCCTACCAGTCTATAATCAAACAAAAATATTTATTTATATATAAATCGGACCTATGTTGTGACAAATCAATGTTCTAGTGTTCTAATTGTTTCTAGGTATATTTTCCTAAGTTGTCGAGTGACCTGCATGGGCCACCACTAAAAACATGTCACGACCCGATCCCAAATAATTGGTTCGGACCGGATCATGTCCAGCCTGCACCGTTGTTGAGACGGCGGCAGTAAGCTGTTCCATTAGCAGGTAACCACAACAACATATGTATTTGTCACAACTCAAAATTTGGAAATTTAAAACTTTATTGAACTTTTACAATAAAGTGAAAGATACAACTTAAACCATTTTCCACATACATCAAGAAGAAAAGAAAACTCTAGATACACAGCTCAACAGTCTCGAAATCCTCGTCTTCTAGTTGGGATCTCGGGAAATATCGCGGAACAAAGCCTCATCAGTGATACCTAAAATATTGGGTCTCCAGTCAGGAGGGAGCAAAGTACAATTCATGCTAATTAAACAGTTAAATAAGAAATAGAATCATGCAGTTCTAAACAGTTTTAAAACAGGTTTGTTACAGTATAAAACAGTAATTTGAACAGGTAATGACATATGACCGGCTTGGGTTTGTTACAGGAGGGTACAGCTTATCCCCGTGTGTATGAGGGGTAAGCCAATAGTTACAGTAGTTACAGTAGTTTGGATATGGTCATACTCATTACACTACTCCTCCAGTCCCCAATAGTTACAGTAGTTACAGTACAGTACTCTCGGAGAGAGTTTCGTGTTTGAGTCGTGGTTTAGACATGCAGTAAAACGATTAAGTAAATAACTGTAAACTAACACAAACTATACTTGCCTCAATGTAAAATGACTGGAGAGGTGGATGACTCCGAGACGAGAAGTTTAGAGTTGTCCTCGAATTCCTACATTCGAGAGATAGACTCAGCTGTCAGGTTTACCAACTTAGCTATGCTAGTTGTAATCTCTATTTGCGTCCTAGTCCAGTTTTAGTTATTTAATTAACTAAACACAGAAAAATGCGATTAATTGTGCGTTGATTTAAAACGAGGGAAAACGTCGTTTTTAACTTTTGAATTGGGAAAATCTCGTCGTTGCCAGATTACTTATGAAAACTTGGTGATTTTATAAAATATAATATAAAACTAATTTTCTTGCTTAGTGAGAAATACGTGGCTTTTTATTTAATAATAAACTGGTAAATTTTAAGATAAGAAAATGATAATTAATTTTATACAAAAAATATCTTTTTTAATTATTTTAATCGTTAAACAGTAAAAACACGAAAAACCAGAAAACGACAGAAAAACCTAAGCTATTACAGTCACAGACCAGCCAGCTGGGCTTATGCCCATTACAATTTATTTACATAAATTGAAATAAGAATAAGACTGACGTTAGTCCTAACTGAAAATAGAATTTAAATAAAATTAAACAGAAAATAAAAAAAATAAATGTAAATAGTAAGTCTCAGATAATGGTCCGATCCTGATCTGGCTAATTGCCTCAACGTCCGGGCGGGGCCGGTATCGTTTGCACTTAGCCGGGTCCATTGACCGATACGGTCGTCACCCAAAAATAAAATATCGAATAAATTCCGAAAATCATTTTAAATTCATTTTGAAAACAATTCGGGATTTACGAAAAAATCGGGCAGCATCTCCTCTATTTTTGGTCAACCCAAAAACTGGGAAAATGTCGCCGATAATTCCTGCAAGTCCCAAACCAGAGAAAAACCCACATTTTATATACATAACACATCCACAGCCATTTCACAGAATAATCGGGACAACCCGAAATAGTTTCGGTAGTCCGATTCAAAATCCACAAATCACAGAACGTTTTCGAAAATTTTCGGAAACTAAAACATACCAAAAACTATTCCCGAAATATTTCGGAAATGCAAAATAACTCACAGGACTTCTCTGAAAGTCCCGAAAAAATACGACGTCACTAATACCGAATTCCCAAAGGGAACCGGGGACCATTTCATTATCGACAAAAATAGTAAAATAGCAGGACATGGGGTTATACTTCGGGTTGCTCGGCTAGAGCTCTCAGATGATAAAATAGAAAGAATAGAATAATCCAGCACAGCGACGTTCCGAAATCAGCGCTGAAAATCAGCGACGTCGACGCAATCGTCGAAAACTCCAGAAATAGGGCACGGCAGGACTAACAACAGGGAAGTCTCACCAAAGAGCAGCGTGCCAGAACACGCAAAAGCAGTTGCCGAGTGAAGCTCGGCGGAGCGCTGGTCGGCCGGGAAGGCGTTAGGGCACGCTGGTCGCCGGAGTTGGCGAAGAAAACTTGCAGGAACAGCGCCAAAGAAGCACGGGGTCACACGGATCGGAGTAAACGCGGGTTGGCGTGAACCCGCGGGAAGACGGGGCACTGGACGCGCGGATCGGCGGCGCAGAGGGGCAGCACGGCTCGAAGGTGGTTCGCCGGAGTAGACGCTGGCGTGCGCTGGCCGGAGGGTGGCACGGAAGGGGGTACGCCGGTGAGGCGGTCGGCCGGGGCGTACGCGGACGGGCTCGCCGCGAGGGGAAGCTCGGCGGAGCTCGCCGGAGCTTGGCCGCGGACTCGGGGTAGGTGGAGGAGGGGAAATGGTGAGAGAGTTGGAGAGATGAGAGTACGAAAGAGAGAGTGAGTTGTGAGATGGAGAGTTCTGTTCTTTGCTAACAGTGAAGTTTGTGAATGAAGTGGGAAAAAGAGATTAATAAAAAGGGGGTGGTGCTGTGTGCTCTTGGAAGAGAGGGAAGTGGAGAGAGAGATCCGGGAGTTAGAATAGGAAATGTTGAATAGATCGTGTGGGTGAGAAGTTGCTGGTCCTACGGGACCAGCTAGTATTTATTATTTTTTTTATATTTTTTTAATAAGAACCAAGTCCAAATAATCAGATTAAGAAGGAAATAGGGCTCGGGCCTGGGTCTGGGCTCGGACTCGGGTCTGGGTCCGAAAATTAAAAGTCCAAGTTATTAATATTTTCAAAATCCTTTTCATCCAAAAACATTTAATAGTAATATTAATAATAATAATTTTTAGAAAATGCTAATAATAATAATACTAAACTCTATTTAGTAATTAAACACAGGATATGGGCTTCACATACTGCACAAGAACTACAAGGAGGCTTGCACAATACATACCAAGATAACGAAGAATAACATCTCATGTCGAGATCCATGAATACCAATCCGTGTGACCAATGTGTCAAAAACAAGCATATCTACACTAATTACATGAATTATAACAATTATCGTAAATTATAAAAGTTATCAGAGAATGTACTCACCTGTAATGTGATGGATAAATCGACTGAGTCCAAGAACAGTGCCCCGAGGACCTATAGATGAAATATTGTATCAATATAATGGTTTGGAAGTAAAATTAAGTCATACTGAGTCAAACTAGGTCAAGACACGTCAAACTAAGTCAAACTAGGTCAAACAAAGTCAAACTAGATCATATAGAGTCAATCTAAGTCATATTAGGCCTAAAAGTCAAACTAGGTCAATGCAAGTCAAACAAAGTCAAACAAGGTTAATTTAAGTCAACGGTTGACTTACAGTTGACTTTTGGTCAACTGGTCAACTCTGGTCAACCCTAGGTCAACTTTAGGTCAAACTTGACTAACGTTGACTAACAATTGACTTTGGGTCAACTGGTCAAGTTTGGTCAAGTTCTAGTCAATTTTAGGCTACAGTTGACTTTCGGTTGACTTTTGGTCAAAATAGTCAACCGTGGTCAACCAAGGTCAAAACTAGTCCAAGTCTACTATTCCTAACCATTACCAACCATAATATCCTAATTTTAGCTATATCTTAAAATATTAAACCCGTATGTTGTGAAATGGGTATTATCCCAACTTATTCCGTTTACCCTTTCTACTCTAATACTAAGGCCAAGTAGCTTTTCCTTAGGAGTTTCACTCCCGAATTTCTAGGGTAGTAGGATACTAGCCTATACTAATATTACCTACCAAGTTTCCTAGGTAAGGTGGACATCTAGTCCATCTTACGGCTCATGTTGTCTAATTTTCCATTATCTTGAGTATCGAAGATACTCAATGGTATCATGAGATACCATTCTCCTAACCCCAAACGAAACTCCGATTTTAACTTAGGAGCCTACCCACAAACTCTATTTCACATTAGCTAAGTCCTATTTCAATTTGGATACGTTTCGACGCTCGTATCTCATTTCACCCTTTCACTCACCCTCTAACTAGATTCTAAATCACCCACAACTCTCTCAAGCCTACCCAATTATAAGGCCATTTAGGGGGTTCATTTATGGTTATATATAGGAGTATATATGTATATATAAGGGTATATATATGTAGATATATAGGTATATATACGGGGGTTAAATGGGGGGTCAAATGGGGGTTTGGGGGGCTGCCACTGCTGCTAATGCATGCTGCTGCTGCTGCTAAAGCCTACTGCTGCTGCTGCTGCTGCTGCTATTTACACTGCTGTTTGGGGGGGGCAGCATGTCACGCCCCGATCCCGCAGAGTCATTTCGTCCTCGCTTCGGACTCTGTGAGACCATTCATCCTCGCTAAGGCGTGATGTCGTGCAAGCCTAAGTTGCGCTTGCACAAGGCCGAGACCTGGAATAAGATAAGATAGACATGGTTGACAATACGCAGTGGAACGTATCGCAGATAATTGAAGCAGCAGCGAACATATTTCAGAATACAAGCATTGAACACAATCGTAACAAGAAACAATTCTCTTTATTGATTTCATTTGAACAGATTACAAGCTCTCGATTCTCTCTGATACAATATTATATTCTCTCAGAACTTTATAAAATACAATGATCCCGTTCCCATACATTATATCCCTTTATATACAAAACCAAACTCTTGCAACAGATGTCATCTCTTCTGATTTCTGGCTCCTGAGGATGAGGCTTGGGCTATCGCTTCGGACTATCCTTCTCGATGCATAGTGCACCTGCATGCAGACTGATGGTGGGTCAGTATATCAGCATACTGGTGAATTGTGAATAAAGAGCTATATTTGTCTGAAACGATCACTGTTCATTTAGTGAGAAAATATTTCTTGTGATATGATCTTGCTACTTTTTACCTATGTTCATTCCATGCATACAGAGCCAGTTTACATCTCTTTTAAAAACATCTTTGAAAAGCCATATTTCAATTCAGTTTATTTCAAGCATACAAGGGACTAATCATTTCAAGAAGGATGACTATTCCTTTGTGCGGTGCGCAGCGTGTTTCTTGAGCATATCATTTCTTTTGTTCGAGCAACTGTTAGGGTCAATGACAAGCATGATACATTATCTTTTCTTTAGTGGAACATAACATTTCATGGCATAGATAAATCTCTGTAAGAAATTCATGTCAAGACTTAAGCAGTACATATGTATCACTTTTAAGTGATTCTTACCATAGCCGACCGTCCATCCCTGCACAAGACAAGGATTAGCATAAACATGATAAAACCAATATTTTACTATATGATCCAAACTCTTGAGGCACATTAGATCTTTTGGCAATTATTTATTTAAGGCTGCTAATGGAGTCGAGCTTCCAGATAACAGAGCCGAAGCCCCCAGATAACATACCGACACCTATTTTTACATGGGGCCCTCTGCGATAAACATACCGACACCCATTTTCACATGGATGTCCTCTGCATTAAACATACCGACACCCATTTTCATATGGATGCTCTCTGCGTATAGACATACCAACACCCATTTTCACATGGGTGCCCTCTGTGTGATTCTCTTTTCTTTGATACAGAGCCGAAGCTGCTAGATGTTTCATCTCTTTATAATATGTACAAGTTCGTTTGTACATGTTTGGCATTTAGAAAATCTTGAGTGACAAGCAATTATAACTCTGGAATATAATAACATTTCTATGCAGATATAACATGGCATTCTACCTTGAAAGCATACATGTTCGGGGCGTACAAGCAATCTCTACTTTTAGCATATAGGCATCAGTTCGTTTCTTATTAGCATGCAACAATTCTT
>JANAVB010012800.1:945858-1060858 GCA_029216955.1 Iris pallida | reverse complement strand
TAGTACTAGTATTGTTATTAGTATTATTTAATTATTATTATATTTTTTGGGTTGGTATACCTTAATGATATTGTATAAGTATATGTAATTACTATTTCTAAAATATATTATAAACAAACTATATAGTTTTGGGCTTGGCCCTATACTCTAATTTCAAAATTAGAGTTTATCCCTAAACTAAATTTCTAAATTTCAAATTATTATTTAAAAAAATATATACAGTTTTCAAATGATGATTTTTTTTGTACTGAAAAAGTTGGTGAAATTTCTGGTATTTCTTATAATATTATTTAAACATATTTTTATGGATTTTCTTAATTACAAACAACTAATAAATATTTTTTAAGTATGTATAAATATTTTCAAATTAGTAAAAGTACTTATTTCCACAAAGTCTCCGTGAGTACTACCAATCATGTCTAATTCGTGCCTTTCTATTTTGTGAATTTCGACCCTCATGCATTGATCACGGCTATTGGACAAAACAGGACATCACGATTATCGCATCACGCCAGACGACACCCCAGGCAAGATACCTTGCCATTATACTGTTTATATTCAGTCTGCATTTTTATTACATATCGCTATTCATTTATTTTTAGTTTTTGATTACTGCCTGCTCAGTGATATTAGTTGTATCTTGTTATTTACCTTTGATTGCATATGGACTTAGAGTTAAAGGACTACCATTAGCTTAGTGCATTGCATAAAACTTTGACACAGTTGTACCACGAGGATGTGTGAGATGAGTATCATGTAGAGGTTCTTGCGTGTGGGCTGATCCCCCATGCGCATGTGTTAGGGCTAACTGCTAATGGATGCGTGTTAGGAGACTTAGCAGTTAGTAGAGGTACATAGTCGTGGATGCGACTTAACAGGTACATTGGGTGGGAAGAACATTACCTGACGTATGGGCTTCTTTGCACTTTCCATATTACCTGTGCGCTCCGCCGGAGACGCAGGCTCCAGGTGCCCTCTGATATTTTCCTGAGCGTTATGGACGTAGGCCCCTGGTGCCCTATATGGGGACTATGTCGATCCTATTTACAGCCAGGGCTCATGCGTCGAAGGATTGTTTCTCAAACTGCATGTTCACTTTAGTTCGGTTAGTTTACCTTATTTATGTCTTGTCACTTTCTTTGATTGTGGCATGTTTTATATTCAGTATTTATATGGCATGTTGATGTATCTTGTTACATCCCTCTGAGGACCTAGTTATCTCGCCAGGTGTGTGTTCGTGATTTCTTGCAGGTGCTCTAGCTAAGGCCATTCCTTCCTTCGTGGTGATTGCTCTTGGACTCGCCATTGCTCTCGCTTTGCTAAATTCTTTCATTGTATATTTTTCTATATTTAATTTGGTTGGTAGTGGACTTTGTCTCCGCCCAACTATTGTGTACATGACAAATTCAAAGTTACTTTTATATCATATTTATCTTTGTGGATGAGATTTAGTACCTTGGTTACTGCATTTTACAGCTTATGTATATATACGAGGGTCCATATACTTCGTATGTATACAGCTGGCATGATTACGTTCTAGTCCTACGTATTTTGGGACTGGGGCGTTACATGTTTTTGTGGTGGCCCATGTAGGTTAGTTTGCCGTTTCGGTTACATAAATGTACCGAACAGGCCTGCAATATAGGATTAGAGTTTAGAATCTCATCCACCTACTTGACTTCCTTCCTTGACTTCAAATTCCGGACTCTCGTTCGACCTCCTTGAATTGCATCTAGCTTGACTCCTTCTACCACAAATTCTAAGTTTCGTGCTTAGTAAGATGACTACACTAGTATATGTCCATAGGTTAAACACATGGCTAGATGGATTGTATTGACAATTTATATGCATGGAGATTTTATTTGAGTTATAGAGGCATTTATTTCCTAGAAATATGATTTTTTAGGATTAGTTAATTTCAAGTTGGATAGTAGCATATTATCGCCTCCAAAGGATAGTTGGAATTTTATCTCGCTATTACATGGTGGTATATACAAGAGAATAGTTAGATCGAGAAAACAAATTATGATTTATGATTTTGGAAATTGTGAAATAGTTTATGATCTATTTGGGATATGAAACCGATTTGAGAAACATCTTTAATTTGTGACACATGATTTACGGATTTGTTCGAGTTTGGATTGTTAAAATTTATCTCGGATTTATTAAAGTGTTCAAATTTTATAAGTTATGATTTTGTAATAAATAGATAATATGAAGGGTTTATGATTTACGGTTTATTAGAGAACTTGAGGTTTAAATTGAGTCTACGATTTACAAATTATAAGTAGTTAATTTTGAGCTTGAAGAGATAATGGTAAAAAAATTTTGTTTGAAATATTTTTAGAGGATATGAAATCGACTTGAAGGAAAAATATTTAAAATTTGCTCATATGATCTAGGATATATAAAGTTATTTAGATTTCAACTTTAAAGCCTTGATTATGGATATTTAAATTTTAGAAAAAAAAAGAAAAAGAAAAAAAGAAGAGAATTACTTTTGAAGAGTAGTAGAGACTTATTGGAAGCTAGATATACACGTTTGAAGGATATAGAACTAAATTTGAGGGTTATTTTAAACGTTCTATTTGGTAATATGAAATTCGGTTGATAAACTCATTAAAAGATGAGTTTAAGGTTTGGAAAAAAAAATGATGATGAATTTATTTTGTGAATTACGAGGATTGTTCTAGATTGACTAGAGATTTAAAATTTTTAGTTGACAGTCTAAGATAATTGAAATATTAGCGGAGTATCTTGAAAATTTTAGTGAGAAGTTTTCGAAGAACTTGAAATCTTAGATTAAATCATATATTGGTAGAGGACTAAGAAGCAAGTAAGGTCACCCTAGTGAGATAGAAGTATTCCACATTAGATTGCCATGCCACCTATGATTATGATGTTGCATATACACAAGTGTAATTAGTCATCGACCAAACCGATGAACATATCTTTGACTTACTCGACCTTCCCTCAAATCTAGATTATTATTCATGACCATCTAATTGTTTGAAACTAGAAATGATTAGAACCATCCCCTTGACCATACCCTTATCTATGAGACTATCTTCCCTCTAGAAACTGTGCACTAACTTATTTTACCTTGATCTACGAGATTCCTAATTATCTTTATTTGTGCTTTAACTGGATCCATCTTATTTGTGCGTAAAATGTAACCTTATGAACACCCACTTTCTATTCTAGACCTATTGGCGATCCCTATCGTGACTTTGATATTTGGAGCACAACACTAGACTTTTTCTTCCAACAAATTTCACATGCAAGTCCTAGATGAGCTCACCTTCATGTAGATATATCATGTCCTACTAAAACACGTCCCCTTGTACTCTATTTTTATGGTACGACCTTCGGGTCATAAAGATAAACTATAATCTTTACCATGATACCGATATACTTTTGACTAATATAATTGGGCTCAACCATGACTCAATCTTTCGACCCAATATATAACGTGATTTCCTTAAATGCTTAACTTTGTGTTTTATCTTGATTGCTTAGACTTTGTTCATTTATTTTCATGTTTTATCTCGATTCACTTAGACACAATATCTTTTCGCTCTTCAATATTGCAACCCTTACCCTTCTCTCTCCCAATTAAATTACTTCGCTCATATTCACTATGTTACCTCCGTGGTTATATAACCATGTCCCTTGTATGATTTCCTTGTACGAAAATAAAATTTGATCATGACATTCTTGGATTAGTAGAGGTAGATTAGAGAGCCCCACAGCATGGATAAATAACTACGAGATTACGAGGTATAAATGGGACATTATTAATTATGCGATAAATCCTAAAGTGAGGAATGTGATATAGTGTTTTGATCAAATAATATGATCAAGGGTAGATAGACTCCTCGGCTAACGAAGAGGATATTGAGGTAATCAAATATTGAGTATGGAATTTCTAAAAGCTTGGGTGGTTAAGAACCAAATTTATATATTAAAAACTTTGGATGCAAAATTTTTGATAAAGACAATGTTGACGTTACCTTCGATAACATATAACGTTATGATGATATTTTTTTTTCAAGGATAACCAATTTTTGAAGAAAGAAACCTTTATATTTTGAAGTTCTAAAATGATTATGAATAAGAAGTTATGAGTTCCCTTTCTACCATCAAGAAACTGAGATTGTTGAATTCAAATTTTTGAGAGAGACTAATAAATATTTTAGAAAATTTTCAATTATGATAGAAGATTGAGTTATGAAGGTATACTGCTAGTTTTTGAGATTTATCGAACATTGAAGACGGACTTTTATATTGGTACTTAGGGATGCATTGTGCATTGACCAATAAATACAAAGTTGTAGTAAGAAGATTCTAACTTTTACTTGGGCCAAATTGGTTGGAGATTTTGGAATTTTAATTTTAGAGGAAATCATAACTTGGAAAGATATATATAAGTGAGCTAGTGTAAATGGAGATTATGGAATTCAAAATTGGTGACTATTTGAAATTCTACGACGAGATAGAGAAAGTTAGAGTATATTTATAATCATATTAGATTTTGTTAAATGTTAAGGGGACGTGCTACGAAAGTAATTTTGGAAAGAACGATTTATGATAAGAGAGATAATATTGACGATATTAAGGATTGAGGAGTTTATTACCTACTTATGAGGTTGCTTTTTAAGGTTAATGTTAGGGTTGATCAAGCTTAGTCATTGATTGATTGTCATGATCGAAATCTAAAACCATCGAAATTTTGTTCTAGTCGATCAAATGATGCCATTGAAATGTCGCTCATCATCCCGTCAAATATTTTGCGTTCTCGTCTAAAGAAGATTTCGTACTTTCGTTCGAATAATATTCTTTCTATTCTCTTGACCCTATTTACCCTATCTATCCCTAAATTTCGAGGATGAAATTCTTTTAAGTTGGGTAGGATGTAAGCCCCCTAAAATTCTACTACGATTTAAAAAAAATATTTTTATACTTCGTATTTACACGTTGCATACGAGTTCGCATTTTTGCGTAGCATGCGAGATTTGTATTTCGTATTGCTCGACAAGTGCGAATATATGTCGAGCTGCATATTTTAGAAAAATATATTTTATTATAAATTTTATTTTAATAGGAAAGTACATTTTTGGGATAAATAAATTCTTTTGTATAAAAGAGTATTTTGATCGTCGTTTAAAAATAAGTAGTAATTTGAAAATTTGGTTTATATGAAATATTTCCAAATATTTTGTGAAATGTGAAATGTTTATTAATAAATCTTGATATTTACAAAAGCTAGTTTATGATTTAATATTTAAAGTATTTATAGTGATTTTCGAAATTAATTATTTCCATAATTATTTAACTATGAAAATAATATTTGAGATCTTGTTTATTTAATATTTGATTAAATATGGTAAATTAAATTGCAAAAGATTTATTGACTTTATTTAAAAATAGTTTAAATGAAGAGTAGTATTTTTCTAGATTTGATTTGAATTGGATTGAGTTATTTTAAATCGGTTTAAATAAATAGGCGATTTATCTAATTGGAATTTAAATAATTCCAATCCCTATCCAACTGGAAATTCCCACCTCCTATAAAAGGAGAGGTACTCCTCCAGAAATTTCCATCACAGTTGCATCGTGTCTGTGTCTCCCATCCACTAAAATTTCCCCATTACAAATACAGATTTCCATCTCGTTTCCGATAGTCCGGACACCATCCCACGTCATCCCCGTGTCACGCAGGACACCACCACGCTATCCATGTCGTGTCGGACAAACCGACACGACGACACCCTAACCTAACTACATCAAATCATCACTGTCCCATCTCCGTCATCACCACCATCGCCATCAGCCGAAACCACCCCCAACATTGTCCACGCCAGAAATTCGACCGCAGCCAACATCATTCCTACCACCACCATCGAAAAGAGAAATAGGAAGGGGAAGAGCCTTACCTCCTCCATGCCATGCCAAGCAGGTCTGCCCCGCGAAGACCCTCCCCCGCGCTCGGCGCAGCCTCCGTACCATACAGCCGGTCCCTTCCGCCGTTTCCTCGCGGCCGGTGAACGCCTCTCACCGCCTCCGCGACCTTCCACCACAGATCCGCCTGCCCTTTCTGCTCGATCTCCAGCGGGCGACCGCGAGCGTAGTGTCCGGGTGCTCCACCGCGCCCAGAGCTCGACGCCACCCATGCCGGAGCAGTACCCCAGCGACGTTCGCCTCGCCGCACCCGGCGCAACAAGCCTCCGCCGGAGATCTAAACCGCAGTGCTGCCTCCACCAACGTCGGCGCCGGCTCTGCCATCCTCCGCCCGCCGCTCGAGACCAGCGCCGCCGCTGCCTCCGTCCGACCGCGTGCCCCCTAAACTTCGCCGACAGGCCGCCGCCTCCGCGCAGGCGCGCCCGTCCGCGCCGCCTCCACCAACTCTCCGGCGAACCCTCCTTAGCGCCGCTCCTCCAGACCGCCGACGCCGCCGGTGAGTCCCCACCGCCCTTCTTCCTATTTCTTTCTCTCTCTCTCGCTGAAGAAATGAAATGGGGGTTAGAACTGATGGTTTAGGGATTTAAGTGATATTATTATTATTATTATTATTATTATTATTATTTTCTCTCTCCCTATCTTTCTGTATAAGTTTGGGGAATAAGGTTTTAGAGAAGTTTATTATTATTATAATTATCATTATTAGTACTAGTATTGTTATTAGTATTATTAAATTATTATTATATTTTTTGGGTTGGTATACCTTAATGATATTGTATAAGTATATGTAATTACTATTTCTAAAATATATTATAAACAAACTATATAGTTTTGGGCTTGGCCCTATACTCTAATTTCAAAATTAGAGTTTATCCCTAAACTAAATTTCTAAATTTCAAATTATTATTTAAAAAAATATATACAGTTTTCAAATAATGATTTTTTTTGTACTGAAAAAGTTGGTAAAATTTTTGGTATTTCTTATAATATTATTTAAACATATTTTTATGGATTTCCTTAATTACAAACAACTAATAAATATTTTTTAAGTATGTATAAATATTTTCAAATTAGTATAAGCACTTATTTCCACAAAGTCTCCGTGAGTACTACCAATCATGTCTAATTCGTGCCTTTCTATTTTGTGAATTTCGACCCTCATGCATTGATCACGACTATTGGACAAAACAGGACATCACGATCATCGCATCACGCCAGACGACACCCCAGGCAAGATACCTTGCCATTATACTGTTTATATTCAGTCTGTGTTTTTATTACATATCACTGTTCATTTATTTTTAGTTCTTGATTACTGCCCGCTCAGTGATATTAGTTGTATCTTGTTATTTACCTTTGATTGCATATGGACTTAGAGTTAAAGGACTACCATTAGCTTAGTGCATTGCATAAAACTTTGACACAGTTGTACCACGAGGATGTGTGAGATGAGTATCATGTAGAGGTTCTTGCGTGTGGGCTGATCCCCCATGCGCATGCGTTAGGGCTAACTGCTAATAGATGCGTGTTAGGAGACTTAGCAGTTAGTAGAGGTACATGGTCGTGGATGCGACTTAACAGGTACATTGGGTGGGGAGAACATTACCTGACGTATGGGCTTCTTTGTACTTTCCTTATTACCTGTGCGCTCTACCGGAGACGCAGGCTCCAGGTGCCCTCTGATGTTTTCCCGAGCGTTATGGACGTAGGCCCCTGGTGTCCTATATGGGGACTATGTCGATCCCATTTACAGCCAGGGCTCATGCGTCGAAGAATTGTTTCTCAAACTGCATGTTCACTTTAGTTCGGTTAGTTTACCTTATTTGTGTCTTGTCACTTTCTTTGATTGTGGCATATTTTATATTCAGTATTTATATGGCATGTTGATGTATCTTGTTACGTCCCTCTGAGGACCTGGTTATCTCGCCAGGTGTGTGTTCGTGATTTCTTGCAGGTGCTCTAGCTAAGGCCATTCCTTCCTTCGTGGTGATTGCTCTTGGACTCGCCATTGCTCTCGCTTTGCTAAATTCTTTCATTGTATATTTTTCCATATTAATTTGGTTGGTAGTGGACTTTGTCTCCGCCCAACTATTGTGTACATGACAAATTCAAAGTTACTTTTATATCATATTTATCTTTGTGGATGAGATTTAGTACCTTGGTTACAGCATTTTACAGCTTATGTATATATACGAGGGTCCATATACTTCGTATGTATACAGCTGGCATGATTACGTTCTAGTCCTACGTATTTTGGGACTGGGGCGTTACAATTCCACCTTGCACTTTTCTTCCAAACTTTGCTAGCTACCTTCCTTGATGATATAGAGAGGATCTATGGAAGAAATTTGGGGAAAAAAAGAGAAGATTTAGAGATCAAATCTCAAGTTTAGGTCTAGGTTTTGGGGAAGAACTCAAAAGGGAGAAGAACTTGAGAGTGGAGAAGAAGTGAATGGAGAGGGAGGGTCCTCCCCATGTGGCCGGGAGGTACAACTCTGGAGGCTACTCCGGAATGCTGGGCTTGATCTCCGGGTTGCTGGTCCCCGGGAAGTGCTCCACCTTGCTGATCGGCGGGGTCAGGTACAATACCGCTGAAGAAGATGACACAGGAAAACAATAAGGAAGGACCAGGACAGATCAACGATACAAGCACATGATCAGGGCAAGAATCCAGAGATTCAGAGGATATAAACGGAGATCAAGGACGAGTACTGATTGAGACATCTATCCGGTAAACCCTCACATATCTTGAATGCCAAGACCTGCATGGGCCACCACTTAAACCATGTGACGCCCCAGAACCAGAATACTGGAGTGTGGGGGCGAACATAGCCAGCTACGTATATTGAAATGGAATCCACCTCGCTATACGGTCGCGGCTGTCTAGATATGAGGGTTTACTACAAGCCAATGGTCTCTTAAGGTCAAACCTATTGTCTCAATCTCAAGCAAGTAATATAGTTGTAAGATGTTTGACCACCAAATATACAATAAAAGGCATCCCAAATATTATATATTCAGTTGATCATGAAGCTAGTCGTACAAAATGCGAGGACTAGCAAGAGTTTAGTCATACATGATCAACCCTAGGATTTATTAATCATGTTTACAGCCCGTAGGCAGACAGTAAGTAAATATGCATCGAGCTAACAGGTGTTCGTCGGCTAAACGCCTAAAAAGAATAAATTTACAGTAGAGTGAGCGAAACAAAATAGAAAACCCACTCGTAGCCCGGGTTCCTTCTAGTCGCCACTATCGGACTGGAGGTTCGGTAGATGCTCGGGTGCTGCTCCGAAATCTGGCCACACAAAACCAGCTGGGTCAAACCCCAGAAAGAGCAAGTGCCACAAAGGAGGCCACGAAATAAGAACAAAAGCCAGCATATCAGAACATAAGAAAATGGAAGAAAGTACTAGTAAATAAGAGTACAACAAGACAATAAACGACTAGGGACATGGAACCATTCCGAAAGCCAGGTTACAACCCGTAAACCAAACAAGGACCGAGATTGTAACCCTTCGCCTGAATAGCACCTTGTCTCTACCCATTTATTGTTAAAGATAAGTAAAACAATCATGTTCAGGAGGACCAGGTACTGGGACTAGATGAGACTTAGACAATGCTGGACACTATCCATTCACAAGCGGCCAAGCAAATACTACGGCTTACTACTTAACTAACTAGGGTTATTACAAGCCTAATTACTAACAAGATGCAAATAAGAAATTCCCAGTCCCAAGCCCTGCAGACATCTAGTTATCCTTCCGCGGGTTGAGAGTATGGTTGGGTACATCGTCCAGGAGACGATATACCCTTAGGTGACTTAGAGGGTGCAACACATAACAGTGTGCTGGAAATGTGCCCTACTCATCGGCAGGCTACAAGTCCGTTTAAATGCGCCCAGATAACGAGATTGCCTGTGACTGGAAATTCTCCATGAACTATAGTTTGATCTAGTCATTAGCCTAATCCATATTCAGTGTGAATCCCTGACCGGGGTAACCAGGGAGTCACATCCTAGACATGATGCAAGACAAGACAAGTGGATTGCACAAGACAGCAAAAACGAGCACCCACGGCGTTAGAGTTGATTATACGAGTCAAGTTAGCCATCGCAACTGCGTCAAGTCAAGTCAAGTTACAAGTTACAGGTTTACAAGTTACAAGTCAGGAGTGCGCCGCCACGGGCCATTATCAAGTTATCCAGTATCAAGATTAATCATGAATTACAGGTTAAAAGTTAAGGACGCACCCCATCGGGTCACTATCAAGAAGATCAAAAAGTACTAGAAACATACTTCATAGAAATTACGAAAAACCTTACTAGTTATAAGCAAAACACCAAAAAAACCGTGCCAGGTCGTGCTGGGTTGAGACAGTCGTGTTGTTGGAACAAGATCTCAAGACTCCAATCCACAAAAGAGAAGCCAAGTCCAAGGAATAAAACCAAACCATCATGAGTTGAACTGCGCAGGAAATGAACTGCGTACAGATGAACTGTGCAGGAAATAAACTGCGCAGGAAATGAACTGTGTACAGATGAACTGCGCACAGATGAACTATGCAGGAAATGAACTGCACACAGATGAACTGCGCACAGATGAACTGTGCACTGTTGAACTGTGCAGGAAATGAACTGTGCACAGATGAACTGCGCACAGATGAACCGTGCAGGAAATAAACTACGTACAGATGAACTGCGCACAGATGAACTGTACACAGTTGAACTGTACAGGAAATAAACTGTGCATAGATGAACTGTGCACAGATGAACTGTGCAGGAAATGAACTGCACACAGATGAACTGCGCACAGATGAATTGTGCACAGTTGAATTGTACAGGAAATGAACTGCGCATAGATGAACTGCGCACAGTTGAACTGCGCACAGATGAACTGTGCACAGTTGAACTGCGCACAGATAAACTATGCACAGTTGAACTGCACATGGCCTTGCGCTAAAGAGCGCTGGCCGAGGGTCATCTTCTCCAACAGGCTGAGAAGAATCTAAAGAACATCAAAACTTCAAATCTTTATAACTTGATCAAATCAAAACAAAATTTAGATTTTTAAAGCTCTAACTTGTGTAAAATTGAATTCTCTTTCACATGGAAGCCTCAAAACAAGCAAAAATCTAAGTTTAATAGATCAAAACTAAGAAATTCTAAAAATGGGAAAAACTTAGATCTAGAAAAATGGAAGCTCCACATCATAAAATGCCAAGTTCTAATGTTGTTCACCATGGCCTAATCTAGCTAATGGACAAATAAAATAGGGTGCTTATTTGGTGGCAAGGTGCACTTGTCTATGGTGTTGGTGGAGGAAGGAGGAAGAAGAAGATGGAGAAATAAATGGAAATTATAGAGGAGAGAGAAAGTTAGGTAGGGATTTTAATGAGGGTGGGTTGTGCTGGAATGAGGGTGGAGTATAGCTAAGGTGTTCCTTTGGGCTTAAAATCAAACCAAACCAAACCAAACCAACTAAAACCGAGCCGAGCCGAAACCCAAAATACGAGAAAACCCAAAATTCCACAAGTCGAGAAAAATAAAAATACATGCCAAAATTCAATTACAAGTATAAATATGAAATACGAAAAATAAGGGTGACATCGTTCACATGTCTATCTTGTACTCTACATCACTAGTCACTGATAGTTCTCTACTTATAGTAGCTATTTATATTACAGTTCTCTCTCTTTTACTACATATACTTTCTTTCAGCGTTTCTTGTATTTTACTCTATTGCATGCTTTATATTCCTGTCTTAATATGAACTGTTGAGATTATGTGCTCGTTCCTGTCCTGACTGGACCTGTTGAAAATATTATAGAGGATGACGCGGACCTTTGCCCTACCTATTATAGAGCTGCCATAGATGACACTTGTGACTTGGACCTTCAGCAGGATCCATCAGCAGTAGAGGATGTCACCCCTATTGTTTATGCTAGTTAGCTTAGACTTCTATCTTATTTTTGATGTCTTATCTCATTTGGATTATATTTATGTTTATATTTGGGATCTTGATGTTATTTTGGATTTTGTGGAGATATTATCTTAGACACTTAGACTTCTTCTTCTATTTGTATTTCATTTGGTGATTCTCATTATCTATCTATCTTATCGTACTTCTACTTTAGTTGTGATTGAGCTGTACATTTCTGTATTGTCTCTGTTTGGAGTGTATATACTGTACATGTACCTTATAATTGTTAGATATATGTGACCTAGGATAGCATTCTACCGTCGATACTGTGGTGTAGGCTGGTTGTACCCACTTTTTCTGCCCCTATACTGGGTGCCAGTTGGGACACATTTTTAGTGGTGGCCCATGCAGGTCGAGTTATGTAGTGGTATTTGTAATGCCCCGCTCCGCACGGTGCATTATGATGAGTCGTTGACTCGAAGAGTTACGTTGGCCAAAGGTAAGCTTTGAGTCGGTTGGAATCTATGAATCGAATCGATGCAAAGGATAAATTCTGTTGAGCAAGTGCTAATGTTGGTTGATCTGGTGTGCAGGCTATGCCTTTATGCTGGATTACGGATCGTGGTATGGGCGCGATAGGCCAAATCAACCGAGTAGTTCAAAGGAATAGCTAAGTCCGGGAGTTAGCTATGCGATCGAATTATGGTAGCGAGACGCTTCAATCGGCGAGGCGGCAAGGCGTATCGGTTTAAGGTAGGCGGGTTCTTGACTCTCTCTCCCTATTCCTTCACGTCTAATAAAATATGTTATGGAATGCATAAGATGTTATCGAGTTAGCGAGCGTGGCTCGGCGATGAAAGATCTAAATATGCGTTGAACACTAAGATAGAACATTGAACAATCGAACAATTGAAGCGACGTGCATCAAGTGTACGAGTCGCGGTAGGGCAATAATAGTAGAACATTGAAAGACGATATTGAGATTTACATCGTGTGCACGGCTCCGAGAACATTGAATACTAGGCGTAGAACATTGATTACGGTGCTGAGCGTGCCCTCGGGCACTTATGTTACGAAAAGACTAAGTAATTACGAAATTTTGCTATGAGAATAACTTACGAATGGTACGTGTTGAATACAAGTACGAGATGTCTAAGCCGTTGGGTGTCGTGCATCAATATGGATGTGTTGGGGCATAACGTCGACGGAGCTCCCCATATGAATGGTGGATTATGTTTATGAGACGTGAATATGTTTATGGCACGGGAAACCGTTTATGGTACGGGAAACCGTTTATGGATCGAGACTATGTTTATGAAACGGAGGATTTGGTTGGAATGTTATGTGTGTTTGCTATGGCGCGTATTGCATGGTCAATGGACTCGGATTTCCCGTGCACGGGTACGACTTCCCTCGAACGGTTACGCCGGGGCGCCGGGACCGTTCGACCTAGGAGGGAATTATGTGTGGTATTTATGGTGCACAATATTCAGACGGATTGCTACCGTCCAGTACTGTGATAAGTTATGATATCCGTAAGTTTGGGATCCTTCGGATACTGGGCTAGCAACCCGTATCGAAGCGATTGTAGGCTTACACATAAGAGATGCCAAGTCCATTACGGTGCGAAACACCGTGATCTTCATATAGTTAGGGCCGGTGGGCTGAGATGAGAGCTGGGTGCAGGTGCAGGGCCTGCCACCCGTTATGTATATGTTTACGTTTATGATTGGTCGATTGATACGAATCGTATGTTTGCTTATGTTGAGTTCTAACCACTGCAGGCTAAGGAAAAGGGGACGGAGATGAGCACGAACACTATGTTACGTTCATATTATGGCTAACTGTATCTGCTGTAGGAACACGATATGGGACACATTATGATATAAGTTGCTGTGCATAAACAATGCCATGAAACTGATCCTAAGGCTAAATAGAAAGATCACAAATTAAGATGCATGTTTCACTGAATATGTTAAGTGTTTGGTTTGGGTGTGAGCGGGTCTTGATCAGTGCGAAGCGAGGACGAAAGCACTAATCCCCCACTAGTTTATGTACAGGCTCAGGTTATGATCGGCTCGGGGCGGAGCTTGGCTTGGACGTGCCGAGGCATGGAGTCCTTGGCGTTCAAGAGGAGCTACCGCATAGGCGTTCAGACTTGCGACATGGAGACGTTCGGCCGAGGATAACTTGGTGGCTATAAAGGGATATAATGTATGGAACAATGTAATCCTTTGTGAGCTAAGAGAGATCATGAGCATTGTAGCCAATTGGCATTTTATGTTGGGCTATTCAGAGCCTTTGTAACCTTCAGTTCAATATGAATAAAAGAGATTCTTGTGTTATACTTTGTTTCCTTTCGCTGCTTATGTTATCAAATTGAGATAGTTCTATGTGAACCTGTTATCTTGCCTTGCACGAGCGCAACTCCAGGCTCGTGCGGCATCACGCCCCAGCGAGAACGATGATTCGGGTGAAATCTAGCGAGGACGAGCGATTTCCCGGGTCGGGGCATGACAATTTGGTATCAAAGCTGTTCCATCCTTTGGACCGTGCGTGAATGTCTTTGACCCTCAGTTGCTTCGCTATCGAATTCAGTTGACTCTAAGTTGTTTCCGCAACCGCATGGCTCATGGATCTGCTCGACGCTACATTGGATGTTCCATACAATAAGTCTATATTAAGTGCGTACGTCTGCCACAAGTATGTCGTGACTATCACGCTATCTCTGGGTGCCATCGGAGAACGTTGGTTGCACGCAGTGCAACGAGTTATGGAGTGTTGGTTGTATGAAGTGCAACGGATTACGGGATTATGGTTTCCCGAAGTGTAAGAAAGTTATGAGTCGTTGATTGCACGAAGTGCAACGCATATGGTGATGTTGGTTGCATGAAGTGCAATGATATATGTGTTGTCGATCGCACGAAGTACGAGGAGCTATGTGTTGTTGGTCGCACGAAGTGCGAGAAGATATGTGTTGTTGGTTGTACGAAGTGCAACGGATCGATATGTGGGGCGATGCGCGTTACGTTGCTATGCGAATGGTTATATGTTGTTGGTTGCACGGAGTGCAGCAAGTCGTGAATCGTTCGTTGCATCGGTACAACGAGTCGATATGGTATGATGCGTGTTGTATGGCTATGCGAATGGATAGCGATATGTTACACGAGATTGAGTAAAGACCTTAAGTATCGAGAATGAGTTGTTGCACGAGTTGCAACAGTGAGATTGGAAGATCGCAGATGCGATAGTACGAATCGAGTTGGTCGCGGAGTCGAGTTGAGTAGGCGAACGTTTATGTTGGCCATATGTCGCATTGAGCTTTAAGTAAGCGAATGTTGCGGGTGTGATCGATATGATCGCCATAACACGGTTAGATTGAATGTGTGTCAAACTTGAGCTAACGTTAGAGCTGGGATCAGAAGGATCGCCATACGGGACGGTTAAGTTGAGATAGAAGTCAGACCTATGCGAAGTGTGATGTCGAGTAATGACTCAATTTCGAGTGGTATATGTAATACCAATTGTGTAAGCAAGTGTAGCAAAATATTGTATCGTTAAAGATAGGCTCGATCCTGAGTGGTATATGGGATACCACTTAGCGATAGCTACGTTAAGCTGTTTGGTGACTTGCGATAGATTTCATCGAAACGATTATGTTGTTACAATATGTTTGTCCTCAACGGACGGAGTAGTGCCGAGACTCGAGTGGGACTGACTTGAGAGAAGTCGATACAAGTATGCCTTGATGAATTGAGTTGAACGATTATGTGCGAAGCCGTACTTATGGATGATCCGTCGAACGAGGATTCGTTAAGTATAAGTTGAACGATAGGCCGACCATAGCGAACAAATGTTATGTTGAGGAAGTCGTCGACCCGGTCAACTGTACGTGAGTTAATATGGAAGCTTGTTCGGAACGTGTTGAGTAGGTACGGAGAAATCGTACGAACGAATTTGGGTTAGCGTAATATGTCGGTAACACGATTAGAATTGCGAGTTAGGGATATGAAAATGGATATGTGGATTAAAAATTGTGTTACGATGATGGTGGTTAGTTATAATGGAATGTATCTTGATGTGTGAAAGACTTGATTTGTATTCGAGTTTGGATAACGACAGTGATTGCAACGAGTTGGAGCTTATGAGAAAGGAAGATGTTCAAGTTATGCATATCGACGATGGTATTGAGGCGTATAAAAGACGATATGCAATAACTCGGGGATACTCCGATCGAATGAACGAAAATTATGTTGGGCATTGTTGTTGGACGAATAAGATGCAAGTTAAGTTGAAGTTAGTTCGGATGATGACGGTAGGAATGCTTCGAAGAATTTAAAGAGTCGATAGATGTTACTCGAAAGAAAACGAAAGTGATTGATTGCTTTGCGGATCACCACTATGTTGACATTCTTGTCTTGAGCGAGCGCAACACCAGCCTCGCACATGCACCATGTCAAATTAGAACGATCATTCTGCGTGAGCGCTGGTGTGGTGATTCATCCTACGGGGATGATCGAACTTGCGAGGCGTGGCAAATTTGATATGGAGTTGTGGTTTGATGCAAAGGTGAAATTGAGAATTGTGCGATATTGTCAATGGTAGTGCCTAAGTGACTCGAGTAGTAACGGCACATCAGTTGTGCGGGGGTAGACAAATTATGGATTGGTATATCGGATTGGGTAAAAGTCGAATAGGAAATGTCAGGAATTGATTTGGCTCCGCGATAGGATATAGCATGGTTCGTTGTAACTGTCCCTCATTGATGATCTTCAATTATCGAGCGTAGTTTCGGGACAGATGACCCTAGAAGACTTGACCGCAAAATCAAGTGAATGTTGAAGTCACATAGGATGACCCTAAAGAAGTCGCGTAAGAAGGATAAGGAATAAGGTAGTGCATGTTGAGGATAAGTCTAAGCGAGTGAGTATCGTGTTTTGAAAGTTAGCGAGTACTAGAATCGATATGGTCAGAGAATTACGGTCGATCAAATAAGTATTCGAGTTGTTGGCTAGTCGACGATCGAATAGATATCGAGGAACGTGCTTAGCGTAGTGATGCGGTAAGGCGATTGCAGGAAGTCTGCAATGCGCGAGAGCAACGGATAGTAGAACGACTCTAATAGTTGTGTCGTAGATCGATTTGAGTAACGGTTAGGCTATCTGCATTGAGCATGCTATCTATGTTACGAAACAAACTAGTCGGGATTGATTCGAGAATTGAGTAAAGGATTCGTACTCGGTCGAGTATCGGAGATAGGCTTACCGTAAAGAGACCTTGGGTCGGAAAGATTGTTGCCTTCGAGCATCATAGACTCAAGTTGACCTCTTGTGTCGGGAGAGATTAAACATGATGTCTGGATAAGATACCTAGCGGGGGTAGTCCCAGACGCGATGCGTAGGTAATCCGAGAACGTGAATCACATATGGGTAGTCGTGTGTGAGACTTAGTGCGAATGGTAGGCAAAGGTAATTGAGACATGTTGGACGTAGTCCATATCGTTAAGGCCAAGTGTTATGAATGATTGGATGAAAGACTTGAGTTATGTGAGAGATAGGCAAATGGTTGGGCAAATAGGCGTTACAGAGAATTGTTGTGATCGAATGTGCAATGACTCGATGCAATGCGAGTGTTAGGTGGCCGTCGAGAAACTTATGAGATCGAACTAATAGTTTCGAGTTAAGTTATGTGCAAGATGTTTGGAAGAGGATCGCATGTTATGGAATGATGCATACGAGAAGTATTTGGGAATAGGCGCTAAGATATGACTAAGTCGAGTACGGACTGATTGGTGCTTGAGGATTAAGTTGAGCTTGTTAGTTGTCCCGATATCCTACAACTGAGCTTGGCTGAAATGCATATATTGGTGGGACGCCTAAAATATGTGTATGATCTAATCTAAGTTGTATGATTCCAACGATAGTAGCACGAGATCGTGAAGCGATCTATGTGAGGCACTTGGATTAAGTGTTGGTTTCGGTTCGAGGACGAACCTGATTTTGAGTGGTATATTATGTAATGTCTCGCTCCGCAAGATGCATTATGATGAGTTGTTGACTCAAAGAGTTACGTTGGCCAAAGGTAAGCTTTGAGTCGGTTGGAATCTATGAATCGAATTGATACAAAGGATAAGTTCCATTGAGCAAGTGCTAATGTTGGTTGATCTGGTGTGCAGGCTATGCCTTTATGCTAGATTACGGATCGTGGTATGGGCGCGATAGGCCAAATCAACCGAGTAGTTCAAAGGAATGGCTAAGTCCGGGAGTTAGCTATGCGATCGAGTTATGGAAACGAGACGCTTCAATCGGCGAGGCGGCAAGGCGTATCGGCTTAAGGTGGGCGGGTTTTTGTCTCTCTCTCCCTATTCCTTCACGTCTAATAAAATATGTTATAGAATGCGTAAGATGTTATCGAGTTAGCGAGCGTGGCTCGGCGATGAAAGATCTAAATATGCGTTAAATACTAAGATAGAACATTGAACAATCGAACAATTGAAGCGACGTGCATCAAGTGTACGAGTCGCGGTAGGGCAATGATGGTAGAACATTGAAAGACGATATTGAGATATGCATCGTGTGCACGACTCCGAGAACATTGAACACTAGGCATAGAATATTGATTACGGTGCTGAGCGTGCCCTCGGGCACTTATGTTACGAAAAGATTAAGTAATTACGAAATTTTGCTATGAGAATAACTTACGAATGGTATGCGTTGAATAAAAGTACGAGTTGTCTAAGCCGTTGGGCGTCGTACATCAATATGGATGTGTTGGGGCATAACGCCGACGGAGCTCCCCATATGAATGGTGGATTATGTTTATGAGACGTGAATATGTTTATGGCACGGGAAACCGTTTATGGCACGGGAAACCGTTTATGGCACGGGAAACCGTTTATGGATCGAGACTATGTTTATGAAACGGAGGATTTGGTTGGAATGTTATGTGTGTTTGCTATGGCGCGTATTACATGGTCAATGGACTCGGATTGCCCGTGCACGGGTACGGCTTCCCTCGAACGGTTACGCCGGGGCGCCGGGACCGTTCGGCCTAGGAGGGAATTATGTGTGTTATTTATGGTGCACAATATTCAGACGGATTGCTACCGTCCAGTGCTGTGATAAGTTATGATATCCGTAAGTTTGGGATCCTTCGGATACTGGGCTAGCAACCCGTATCGAAGCGATTGTAGGCTTACACATAAGAGATGCCAAGTCCATTACGGTACGAAACACCGTGACCATCATATAGTTAGGGCCGATGGGCTGAGATGAGAGCTGGGTGCAGGCGCAGGGCCTGCCACCCATTATGTATATGTTTACGTTTATGATTGGTCGGTTGATACGAATCGTATGTTTGCTTATATTGAGTTCTAACCACTACAGGCTAAGGAAAAGGTGACGGTGATGAGCACGAACACTATGTTACGTTCATATTATGGCTAACTGTATCTGTTGTTGGAACACGATATGGGACATATTATGATATAAGTTGCTATGCGTAAACAATGCCATGAAACTGATCCTAAGGCTAAATAGAAAGATCACAAATTAAGATGCATGTTTCACTGAATATGTTAAGTGTTTGGTTTGGGTGCGAGCGGGTCTTGATCAGTGCGAAGCGAGGACGAAAGCACTAATTCCCCACTAGTTTATGTGCAGGCTCAGGTTATGATCGGCTCGGGGCAGAGCTTGGCTTGGACGTGCCGAGGCATGGAGTCCTTGGCGTTCAAGAGGAGCTACCGCATAGGCGTTCAGACTTGCGACATGGAGACGTTCGGCCGAGGATAACTTGGTGGCTATAAAGGGGCATAATGTATGGAATAATGTAATCCTTTGTGAGCTAAGAGAGATCATGAGCATTGTAGCCAATTGGCAATTTATGTTGGGCTATTCAGAGCCTTTGTAACCTTCAGTTCAATATGAATAAAAGAGATTCTTGTGTTATACTTTGTTTCCTTCCGCTGCTTATGTTATCAAATTTAGATAGTTCTATGTGAACCTGTTATCTTGTCTTGCACGAGCGCAACTCCAGGCTCGTGCAGCATCACGCCCCAGCGAGAACAATGTTTCGGGTGAAATCTAGCGAGGATGAGCAATTTCTTGGGTCGGGGCATGACAGTATTTGAACTAGAGTATCACTACAGCCTGCAGTAGGATATAGGATATAGTTTTGAAGGTACTCAATCACACCTAGGAAAACTCTTATCTGATTCCATCAAAATTCTTGCTGCTTTATTGTCTTCCTTTGAAATAAACTGTCCTCCTTTCACGTTATCGATTCATTCTCAGTAATTGTCTTCTTGTTTGATCTGTCTCCAGGATGGTGCAGACACGATCCCATCGCTCAGGCCAGAGGGATACTATTGAGAGGTCTGCCACCTCTCGTCCAGCTCAGCCCGATCAGGCAGTTCCCGTGGTACCTTCTCATGTTGGAGTTTCTGTTGCATTCGGGGGTGCATCTCTGCCTGTTTCGAGATCTTCCCCCGTCATTCCTGATTTCTTCCAGCAGCAGCAGCCACCTTCAGGATCGGTTGATGCAGTGCAGTTGTTCACCTTCTTTCAGTGGATGGTGGAGGCCCAGCAGCAGCAGTCCGATCATTTTCAGCAGTGTATAGAGAATGCCTATCAGCTTGCCATGACGACGGTAGAAAGAGTCATTGTGCAGCCCCAGGCAGGCCAGATACAGCAGTATCAGCCGAAGACACCAGGGATCTAGGAGTTCCAGAAGATGCATCCACGGGACTTCCTTGACACAGAGGGGATTCTGTATGCGGATGACTGGATAGAGCACATTGAGGAGATCTTACGGCTGGCGGAGATACCAGTTCGACTGCAGATTGAGGCGGCTGGTAGTTAGATACAGGACCTGGCTCACACTTGGTACCAGACGGACCCGAGGGTCGGTACAGAGGGACATACATGGACAACCTTCAAGAAACTGTTCAAGGAGAAGTTTTTTTCAGACATAGCTCTTGGTGCCCTGGAGTCGCAGTTTGAGAGCTTAGTTCAGGGTAGTCAGACTGTCGAGGAGTACGCAGGGGAGTTCTGCCGACTGGGCAGATTTGTTGAAGGACTCAGTGAGATAGCGAAGGCTCGGAGGTTCCGGAAGGGATTAGTCAAGGAGGTCAAGTCCTTGACCAAGAGTGACCGGAGTGCCACTTTTGAGAAGATTCTGGTGGGTGCCCTAGCAGCAGAGGATGATCTTGAGCTGAAGCTCAAGAGGGGACGAGACGCTCATGGAGCCAGCAGCAGCGGAGACCAGGCCAAGAGGCCTTACATACAGATTCAGCAGCAGCAGTAGAGGCCTATTCAGCAGCAGTTTCAGGGCCAGGGATATACACTTTACCAACAGGCACCTAGACAGCAGCCCATTAGTTGTACTTTCTACAAGAAGTCGGGTCATGGATGGAATGACTGCAGGAAGAGACTAGGCAGGTGTTTACTTTGTGGTTCAGTGGAGCATCAGTGTAGGGAGTGTCCCAAGAACCAGACACCATTGACTAAGGAAGCAGTAGGAGATAGGGCTCCGACAGGGCAACAGAGGGGACCACCATTGTAGACCTATCAGCAGAGGTTTGTCCAGCATCAGCAGCAGGCTAGAGGAGGAGGCCAGCAGGTACGAGCTTTCGCCATGATAGTTGAGGATGCACAGGCAGTAGGAGGGATACTTGCAGGTTCTGTTCTTCTCGATTCTATTCCCACTTTTGCCTTATAATAACTATCTTGAAATTCAATTCCGACAGTTTTGTCTACCTCCTTGTCCGTCGATAAATTTGATTCTTAGTATTCTGTACTAATTTGATTTTGAATTTTCCAATATAAGTCGTATGGGCTAGGTCGCCTCAGTTATAGAATTTAGAATTTTCTACATTTATATTAGCTAGCATAGTGAGGACATATATTCGGATTTTGGACGTATTTCTTGGGTATAAAAATTTAAGGTTTTCGTGGCCAAGAATGCGACAATACAAAAATTTTAAATACCATGATTTTAGAGGTATGTACCTTAGTTTGCGACTATGATTATCGTAGCCTTGCTTACTAGTATGACGAAGATTCCGAGTCTCATAATTTTGGACATACGCATATGATTATAGGATTGTATGATTAGAGACCTTGATTGATTGGGGGTTTGACCTAAAAAGAGTACGACCATCTTAATTTCGAGGACGAAATTCTTCTAAGGAGGGCAGACTTGTAACACCCACTTTTCTAAATGAGGGTAATTTTGAACTTTTGTAATTTTAGTCTTTTAATAATGAGATTTAAATCATGTTATAATTTTTGGTAATTTTTAATTCTTTTAAAACTATTTTAATTTGTGATTTGTGATTTTGGTATTTTGCTAGTGAAACCCTAGATACTACTTGACCTAGAGACTAACCATGACCATGGGAACCTAACCATGTAATTAGGATGATTTATTTTTACGTTTTTGTCCAAGGGTATTTTGGTTATTTTGATTTTTGTGAATTATTTATTGCATTGGTGTTGTGATTTTGACTTTTGCTAGTTGTGACTTTAGAGACTAGCCTAGAGTTTGACTTTGACTTTGGTGACTTAGTTAGCGTGGTGTGGGACCCTAATCTAACTTAATTTGGTCTTAGTTGACTTGAGTGTGGCTAGGTTTCATGGAGAGATTGGGTGTTTAGTGCATTGGACTTTTGGCTAAGAGGTTGAGCTAGCTAGCTAATGATCTTGGCCCAAGGCCCATTCATATTAACCCTAACCCTAATTCTCTACATGGCCAGCCCCAACAGCCTAAGAGTGACCTAATTTTAGCCTATATAATATCTCTACATGACCACTTGCCTCTTTTAGAACACCCCCTTTTAGAAACCCTAGTTTCTTCCCCAAATTGTCAAATCTCACCATTCCTCCACCAAATTGATCCCAATCTTTTGTATTTGGATCTAAATCTGGAATAGAGGTTGAAGGAGGCTAGCTTGCAAGGAGGAGATCTCAATTGGACTTTGCTTGAGGAAGGACACATTACAATTTGGGGCTTTTTCATAGAGATTGACTCTCAATAGGTAATTCCTTCAAATCACCTCTAAATCCCGATTTCTTTCCATAGATGCATCCATCAGGTGTCCCCTAGCTGTAGGTGAAGTTTGGTAGAAAATGGAATTGGTTTGGTGTCCGTATCAGACACGTATCATTCACTAGGTCTATGTGTTTGTTGAAATACCTCTGTGGGATGTTGTTCTTGTTTTCTGTAATAAATTACATGGTTGGATAGCCCTTGGCATGCTGATCACGGAACCCTAACTCTGAGCACAATTTGGATTCGTATCCATGTCCAAAACGGACACGAACGTGCTGCACGAGGCCTCGCGCGCGTGTCCTGCTGCTGCACGTCGATTGCTCGCAGCACATGCCTCGTGGGCGCGTGCTACTTGGCATGGACGTGGGGGTGGTGAATGATAAGTTAGCCCCCAAGTCTTATGACCTATCATGTCATATCGGACACGAAATCGGGACTGCACACATTTTTTACTACTCTGCACACAGTGTATTTCGCCGACTAATACGGCCTTCATATCAAGACACGGCGACATGTGGACACCGTTCAGGGTGTCAGACACTTAGACCTATACCCCACCTACCTGTGGACGTGAGCACGTGACACAAAGTTACGTGTGTCATGTCCTAGGCTACTCGACACATCCCCACGAGCCCTTCATTCACAGCATTTCTGATACATATTTGATGTGGTATTTTGACACCCTCGTATCCAGTTTTTGGGACACGTGGGACTCGTGGGGACACAGGGGTTGACACATACACTGTACACTTTGTTTCCTATGTTTACTTCAAGTTTACTTGTGATTTTTGGGGTTTTCGAATATATGTCCATATGACACTCTCATTTCAGTTTTGGAGTTTTTCCCATTTTTGAATGTTCGGAAATGAGGGATTATTGATTCGTATATACCTGAGATTTTGATTCTGAGTTTTGTAAACATTGTTCGATATTTGGGTTTCGAATTTAGGCTATAAACTGTTATATTTTTTCATGTTTGAAGTAAAACTCAGGTTTTAATACCAAATGAACTGTTATTTCCTATTCCAGGTGTTGTGAGCTTGAGATTTGGATATGTTTATATGTTGATTTCAATTTCCTGATGTTGAGTGGTTTGGGTTTTAAACTTTTGGTTTGCTTTGATTCGATTCTAAGTCATTGAGCATAGAATCGCAGGTTTAAACATTGTAGACTGTCAGGTAATCTCAGGATTACCTGAGTATTTCTCAGGTTTGAGATATACATTCTCAGTTTTGGTTTCATTTGTGAACAAGTCAATATTCATAGGTTTTGTATGTTTTGTTGTTATGTTGTTATAGTCCCTATCACCTTACTGTCCACCCTATTCACAGTCCCTCTTTCACAGCTATCATACACTTGCTTCCCTTCCCTCTTTTTATTTAATTGGCACATGTAATGTAGTATGTATGCATGAATGCTAATGTAATGTAATACCTGAGATTAAGCTTTGTAATGGAATCTGAGATTGATTTAATATATATTAACTGTCAATATATATATACAAAACTGGAATTTGGGTTTAATGAGACTGAGTTTGTATTGAACCTATGAACTGTTAACACACACACACCCTACTGCTGTCACAGAGCACACACCACTACCACTTTGATTGTGACACACACTTGTTTCACTCACACACACACATTTGACTGAGATACACACACACACCCTCTCACTCTTTCACTCCCCCTCTTTCACTCTCACTATCACTTATTCACTTGTATCACCCTTTCCACACTCACACACACATTTTTATATGATTCCACTTTATCTCTCTATGTGTATATATATATATATATATATATATATATATATATATATATATATATATATATATATATATATATATATATATATATATATATGTATATATATACTAGTGCCTATATATATGTATATATCCTATATATATTGGTATATATACAATGTGAATGTAAATGTATGAATGTATGTATGCATATATATAATGTAATGAAATGAATAATGTAAACTATATATATGTGATATGAATACATGTATATAATGTAATGTATGTAAGGTATAGATGCAATATAAGAATACATGTAATGTAGGTATGTATACATGTATGTATACTTGTATTTAGGTATGGTATATAGACTTGTGTGGTTCATTTTGGCTTGGTAATATGTTTGACTGCTAGTATAGGCTTGGTTAGGCCTAGAATGACTTATTAGACTAGGATTGGACCTAGTATGGCTTAGTTGACCTAGTATGACTAGTGTAGTTGACTAGAGTTGACCAAAAGTTGACTTTAGTCTAGAATGACCTAGAAATCATATAGAATGTATTGTAAAGTTCAATATTCCCATTCTGGACATGTTGTGACTTGTGTTGCTCTAAATAGGACTCATCTATTCTGTCTAGACATCTACACTTACCAGATACTCAGGATATCAGGCGAGTACATTTTCTGATCATTTCATACTTGTTAGGATTTATATTCTTGCTCTAGATTACTTTACTTGATGATGCATCATTGTTAACACGGATTAGTACTATATGGATCTTTATATTGAGATGTTAGCCCCCTCGGAAGCATCGAGTACATCATGTCATGTACGTTTTACTTTCATCATGTACTCCTGTACTTTCACTATTCATGTATACTCTTGTGATTCATGTACTCTCATGTTCACAGAGCCCTCATGTATACCTTTTTGTGCACCCATTTATGGGCCCTCATGTGAAATATTGTATAATAACATAACTTGTCTGGATCCTTGTGTAATGATTGGGGTACGGGGGAGTAGAAGCAGTTATGTGAACAATTCCAAAGTAGTCATTGTACAAACTTTTTAGTGTAATCATGTGCAAATTCAATCCGTTCATATGCCGATCTTGTACTCTACATCACTAGTCACTGATAGTTCTCTTCTTATAGTAGCTATTTATATTACAGTTCTCTCTCTTTTTTTACATGTACTTTCTTTTAGCGTTTCATGTATTTTACTCTATTGCATGCTTTATATTCCTGTCTTGATATGAACTGTTGAGATTATGTGCTCGTTCCTGTCCTGACTGGACCTGTTGAAAATATTACAGAGGCTGACGAGGACCTTTGCCCTACCTATTATGGAGCTGCCAAAAATGACACCAGAGACTTGGACCTTCAGCCGGATCCATCAGCAGTAGAGGATGTCACCCCTATAGTTTAGACTAGTTAGCTTAGACTTCTATCTTATTTTTGATGTCTTGTCTCATTTGAATTACATTTATGTTTATATTTGGGATCTTGTTGTTATTCTGGATTTTGTGGAGATGTTGTCTTAGACACTTAGACTTCTTCTCTTGTTTGTATTTCATTTGGTGATTCTTATTATCTATCTATCTTATCATACTTCTACTTTAGTTGTGATTGAGCTGTACATTTCTGTATTATCCTCCGTTTGGAGTGTATATACTGTACATGTACCTTATAATTATTATATGTATGTGACCTAGGACAGCGTTCTACCATCGACACTGCGGCGTAGGCTGGACGTACCCACTTCTCGTGCCCCTACACTGGGTGCAGGTCGTGACAGGTTATGATAGTATAACTTACAATGAGAGTCTGTCTTCCATCATATAAGCTCTCAGAGGAAGCTCTGAACGAGAAAGGGTTTTTTTTCTGGATTGGGGAATTTAGGTCATAGCTAAGATCTGAAAAAAAGAGAATTTTTTGAAGGTTCTCAGAGGGAAGAAATTCATAATCAATCTTTCATATATGAAGGAAAAATTGCAAAAAATTGAATATTACCTGATTGCAGACTTTGCCATGGGAGCTGGACGATCTTTCTATAACAAATGATGAGATCGAATGGAAAGGGGTTAGGTAAGAGTCGACATCCCGAATGGAATTTGGGGATTACGTTACGGAAGGGAATTGGGGGGGTTAGGTTACAGAAGAAAATTTGGAGGGAATTTGGGTCTTCGATTGAAAGGAGAGTTTGGAAGAGAGAGGCGGTTAAGAGTTTATTAAAGGAGGGGTAGTTTAGGAATTCCAAAAAGAGTTTATAAGGGCTGAATGTCAACATTTCAACGAAAGGGTATTTACGTCCTAAATTGTCCAAGAAGGGAGGTTTCTGTTAGTCAAGAACGGAAACTGTTAGAAGTGGAGGCCGTTGTTCATTAATGCAAAACAGTAGGGTGCACTCTTAATATGGATAAACAAAGTGGAGGGTAAGTCAAAAAATTCCTTATTATAAACTTCCCGTACTCGTATATTTTGTTTAAAAATACAAGCCCCTATGATAACCTGTTATAGAAGTTTCATCACCGTGTTCTGTTATAAAGTCCTGTAAGATTCTCCATTTTTAGTAAGCAACATCTAATGGTGTTACTTTCATCATAAATGATTATGTTAACCTTTTGCTCCTGGTGATTTCTTTCTTTCATGGTGATCCTTTTATCTGATAGGTGGTAGCTCAGCCTCATCCTGTGAGAAGCCAAGGAATGGATTACCAGCAAACTGCAGCATGAAAATCTGCTGGGGGGCTAGCAGTAATCATATGTTAGAGTTAGACATGTAGGGTTGAGTTATTTAAACTACGTGAAAAAGGAAATAATTCCAATATTTCTGTCCTTGGATGTAAACTTTTTGGTGGCTTTTGTCGCTGCCAAACTGTAATTTGTATATGTAGGAATATCTTGATTTTCCTTAATCACGGTATATATTAGATATCAATATATATTTGATAGGTTTTGCTTTGTAGCATCTGTCACTATTAGGACAAGTATATTCAGTGAGATGCAATAAAAAAATGGCCATATTATTTAACTTGCAGTGTAATTACCTCTAGCTTTAACTTGGTTTTGTGTGGACAATCAACAAAAGATTGGCATCTTATTGATATGCTTAGCACGGTTGTGAGAGGTATGATCATGCGGTTAGCGTACAGAAGAATATTCGGACTTGCATGTATAAACATAGATTCTTTCTTTCTTCCCCCATCATTTGGCAATATATTCATAGATTCTTTCTTTCTTCCCCCATCGTTTGGCAATATATTCACTCAGCAACAACAAAGTCTTTATTCTAAAATTCTTGCTTCATAACTGCTGTTGTAATGAGTTGCATAGAACAGTGGATGTAAGTTCTGTTTATTGTCTTGTTTAAGCGCATAACTAGCAGCCGTTTTCCTCCCGTTAACAAAGTAATTTGGAGTGATTGAGCAGTTTAGTATATTTATTGAAGAGTTTTGTGTTGTTACAAATACAACTGAATTTGTATTTGTTATATACCGCTCACAAATCTGAACAACAGATCATGCCAACTTAGTCTACACATCCACAAACTAAGCCCGAGGGTTGCTGATCTTGACGCTGGCTTGTGGGTTATGTTCTTGACATTAATGAACGAATTTCATTGTTAATGCAGTATGCAATTGTTTATGTTATCCCTAGTCCGAAAATATGAATGATACGATTTCTGGTCCTCCAGTTGAGGATGGAAGGGAGGACTGCTCTGAGTTGTGCAGTCCTGGAAGGACTACCAGTCAGGTTCAAACGTACAAAAACAAACTATGATATCCATAAAAAAATTAATTAATAAAATATAAATTATACAAAATATTTTAATATAATTTGAATATATTTTTTAATTATGATTTTTTTTGAAGTGTTCTTTTCTTCAGCTTGGCAAATGTCAAGGGGGGATTCGAACCTGCGCCTTCTATGTCAAGGCCCCTCTTGCTACCACTAGGTCACAACCCACAGACAATTAGGATTTGTTATATATATGGTTTTAGAATTTTGGTTATGTTTAGTTAGATAATAAATAATAATTAGTTTAAATATAATCTGAATATATTTTAGGATTTTTTGTATGTTGAGATAATTAGGGTTTTAGAATTTTTTTTGTTTTCGTTTATTTGAGAAGATACATATGAGATAATTATATTTTTATTTTTTAGTATTTAATGGATGACATATATATGATTTGGACGGTTTATTTTTGAGCCGTTCTCAATCCGTATTATAATGGTAGAGATGGTTTAGCCTGACCAACATTCCAACTTTAGTACTGAAACTAGGAGCTCAAATTTCGAGATGGTTGAATCAGTCTTTCTCCACAGACACATCAGTAAGAAGATAGGAAGGAGACGAGGAAATCCATATGACTTGACTATAGTCAAGGTCCACTACAAGAAAAATGACGATTCTTGACGGTTTATAAGTTGACAGTCGTCGAAAACCGTCAACAATAGTGGTTATCTTGACGGTTTTAGGCTTACGTCAAGAGAGGCCACATTTTATGTTAGTTTAACAATTTTATAGTATAATAGTTGACGGTTTTAGATGATCCGTCAAGAAACATCAATTTATTTATTGACGTTTTGGTGATAACCGTCAACAAATGTATGTGCGAAAAACTTGGCCAGATTTTTTCAGCTGCCATTTTAGTAATTTTTTCAAATCTTTTGTATTTGTTGACGGTTGTGGTTCTTTTTAATCGATGAAGCCAGCAAAATTTTTCCCGATCATCCACTTCATTTCCTCCTCTTCCCCTAACCTTGTCCTTCCTAAGAGAGAGCCCCCTACTCCTCTCCTCTAAAGAGCCTCCCACAGAGCCAACCCCCCCACTCCTCTCATCTCACTTCCCCATCTCAAAACCCTAATCCCTAAATCCATCCTATGTCATCCCTAAACCTAATCCTAGATCCGGAGGGAAGGGGATCTTCAAATCAAAGCTCCAGTGAGCGATGGCGCGTCGGCATCGAGCTCCGACGGGTGATACCGGGGTGTCTCTCGGTGGAGCACCGGTGAGATCGTTACAACATAGATTTCTTAAAGCATGTTCGGCGTGGTTATCGCCTCCCCCTCCTTCGCATGCCCTGGCCAACCACAAGCTGCTGGGGCTGGCGCACATCATCACCTACGGCGGCAACAACGTGTTGTGGAGCCTGAACGCCCCCCTTTCCCCCTCGTGGATGCTCCGACGGATCATCGTCCAGGAGATGCTGAGCCTTATGGGGCTGGACGCCATCTATGAGCTCCAGAAGGGCAAGGTGAGGGCGATGGTGGCGGATCATCAGGTCGATCATGCCTCATGCTTAAGATCTGAGGGCACATGAAAATCGTAGTGGTAAAGTCACCAACTTGCATGGTTTTAACATGTTCAGAATATTGTATTTTCTCAATAGCTACAGAACCTGTTAGTAATCTTTACATTTTTTTACTACAGAACCTGTTCAGAATTTTGCCTAGTTTACTAACTTGTCCAATATTTTTGCCTATATTTTCGCTTCGGTCATCGAGTAAAACCAAAATCTTCTAAATTTTGGCTGAAGAATCGGTAATATTGGATATGGTATTTAAAATTTGCTAGTATCACAAAGGATATGCCCCTCAAAAGTTTCTGATAAAGACTCTGGTGTTGTTACAGAACTGGTATTTTCCTATATTGGACGGTTTCGACCAACACTAAGCTTCAGATGGCATGCACATAACCTAAAGGTCTGAACTTGCCAAAAGTTAGCTTAGTTTTTCGATCTTTGCATATTGGAAAAATCTATTGTGCAAATTGTGTAAATTGGGGCCAGCATATTGGAAAAATCTATTGTGCAAATTGTGGCCGATATTTCACCAGACACACTAAGGAAATTGGGAACAGTGAATAGCACTTATAATCCTCACCTTACACGAAAAACATTATTGGTGTTCCTTTCTTATTGTGTCAAATGTTCTTTTTCTTATGAATGTATTAATCAATAAATTATATATTTCTCTGCTGAGTAAATTAAATGGTCCAAATGTCTTTGAGCTCTACTTTTCTTATGTTCAGAATATTTCATTTGGTACTTTTACTACAGAACCAATTAGTAATCTTTACAGAACTAGTTTAGAATATTACATTTTATGCTTTTACTACAGAACCAGTTAGTAATCTTTACATACAATTGCAAATAGATGTGGACTGAAGGTGTGAGATGTGTTGACATATTGAATATACTGCCATCTTTGATATCCTTGCTTATGTTGAATGCCATTTTAGTATTCATTTGACCTGTATAATCGTTATCACTATTTATTGACTTTTATAATTGTTATATAAATTCTTCCGTTTGTATCGCAATTTTGAATCAACCAGATGGGTACATAAATATGGTTCTTCTTGTGTTCATTTACTTGAGTTAATCATATATTCGGGAAAAAATATGGTTAACGAACTATAACAATGCATCATACTGTGTGTATGTGAGGTATGCTATCTGGTAATCATAGAATATTTTGCTTATGTAGCCATTTATGAGAATTATAACATTTGCTATTTTCAGGGACCTTTGGCCTTCTACAGGGGGTTCATTCCAAGTTTTGGTCGGCTAGGATCATGGAATGTGATTATGTTTTTGACCTTGGAGCCGGTAACAGGGGATCTTGAACTTAAATCAGACTGTTGCATACTGTTCTTGTTATAGGTGAAATTGTGTCAAGGACAAATTAGGCTTATTATAAGTAATACTGGGTTCAATCTTGTTGTAAAGAAAATAAGGAAGGCCACTTAATTTAAGGGAAAAATGGCATTTAGGGACGTCGAAAAGGCAATAATGTTCACTTAGTTTAAAGTAATCTGGAAGGCAATACTGCTCACTTAGATAGGTGATCACAAATATTTATTCCCCTAAACCTCCCACTTCTTTGAAGTTCGAGAGTTCCTAAATTAGGAATACTCTTCTAAAATTTGCCCCTTGTGCATTTTATGGGGCTAGTTTTGGCATGAGATATAGCTTGAAATTCTTATTGAAATTTAAGAACTAAGCAAGAGATGATGAGATGGTGGTAACGAAAAGATTTATCTTCAAAAGAAAATCATTTGATTGTTGTGCTAATATAGATGGACAAGATAACTAACTACAGGATGCTGAATTGCTGATGTACTTAGTGAAGTTAAATTCATTTTCCTTGTATAGGGGACTACCGTACATTGACAAATAATATGAGGCTAATTAGTCTTCTGAAAATTGGCCCTTCTGTATTTTGTGGGGCTAGTTTTGGCATGAGATAGCTTGAAATTCTTATTGATAGCTAAAGTATAAATGTTGTATTGCCCCCTACAAGATGCTGAATCACTGATGTACTTAGTGAAGTTAAATTCCTTTTTCTTGTATAGGGGACTACCGTACATTGACAAATAATATGAGGCTAATTAGTCTTCTGAAATTTGGCCCTTCTGCATTTTGTGGCGCTAGTTTTGGCACGAGATAGCTTGAAATTCTTATTGATAGCTAAAGTACAAATGTTGTATCTCCCATTTTTCTTTTGTTCTTTTGACCTCTTTCACCTGAGTTATCTTACACTCCTGTTGTTTCACTTCCATGAAAGACTCATTATGATAGTTATTGGCCTATTGTATCAGCTCTTTGGGAAGTGCTTCTACAATCTGCTTTGTTGCTACCTTTTATGTAACTCATATATATTTTTTGATTGCTTAGCATGTGTATCTTGTGTTTTAGATTTATTAAAGATTAAAAATTTGACGTCTCTAAATTGGACCCAATGGTTGCTATACAGTTATCTTCTTTTCAGTAACTTTTCTTTTTTGACTAATAAAATTGCAATCAAGATCCAAAATGTGTGTTTTCCTTGTGGATATACTAACCCCTCCAATTCTTTTCATACTATTTTAGCCACACTCTCCTGATAATCGAGCATTAGCAAGAGAATGCAAAGATGTGAAAATTGACAGAGTATACATAGGTTCAATTTTTAAATTCATAAGTTATTTTCATGATATAGTGATTCTGCAAAATGAGATAATATCATTTTGCTTCTCATAAACATGCTTGGTTCATCTAAGAAATAGCTCGATTAATGATGGGATATTTTATGTTTAAGTTGTTTAGTTTTTGTATTAATTTGTTTAAAGATTATTTCATTGGTTGTTCTATTTCAGGATAGTTGGGCACTTTATCTTATTCTAATTGTTTGTTACAAGTTTATATGAATATGCATCTTAATGCCACTTGCATCTTAATAGCTCGATTAATTTTCAGGAACCCACATTGGCTAACCTGGCAGTCCCTATTTGACACTAGTATGCACAAGACTGGCCATATACCTCCTTTGTAAAGGAAATGTTCAACTGTGGATTGACACATGTATTATTCTTCTGTCAAATGTAAGTACATGACAAGATTTGGAATCACTTTATATTTGGTTAACTTTCCTTTATGATTACTTTAGTGTGAAATTTATATTTGGTGGAGAATGGCCAGATTATCATTCCTTTGAGCCTTTAACTTTAGTGTCAATTGTAAGTCGCTAATCTTCAAGTTCAAGCTTCAAAATAGTTTACATGTTTCTTCATTTTCTTTAATTTTTGGTCTTTTTTTTCTTATGTTCATAATACGATCACAGTGTTACTCCATCTTTGTCAAGCTAATAGACCAAAAGAATCCCTATTTATGAATTGAAATTGAGTACTTAGCATTCTGTTATAAATTATCTATAGTGTATTGTAAAACAGAATTGGATGAAATTTTTCTATTTTGCCCTTAATTGGAAGTTCTATTATGGATTATATCAGCAAAATCATTAGGAAAAGAATTCAATGGCTTATACAGATCTCTTTGGACTAATTATTTTTTCTTGTTGGATTATAACTGATAACAAAATAAAATGACAACAAGGCCTACAAGTCAACACAGTGAACAAATTCTAGTCTCGAATTGCTCACGAAATATTATATAATATATGATAGTGGTTAGTTTTTGATGATGGATTATATCGGCCATTGCCTTGGGTTTGAGTGGCAGCTTGCAGGCCTGTTTGGAATTGCATTGCATTAAATGCAAGCAGCAATGCAAGCAGCGGCAGTAGCCCAAGCAGCAGCAACTTGATAAGGCAATTGTTTGCCTTGGTATTGCAGCAAGCATTGGCTTGCCTTGGCCATTGCCTATTTTTGCATTAGCAGAGCAGTAGCATGCAGCAGCAGCGGCAGGCTCTTTGAGCATTTGTAATAGCAAATACAACAGCAGTAACTTGCAGTAGCAGTAGGAGCAATGCAGGGCAGTTGGCCATTGGTTTTGGGCTTAGGATATCTAGAGAGGGGTTTGAGTTTCAGAGTTTGGCTTTGGGGTTCTATTGTACGTATCAAAGAAACAGTTGTGTATCATAGATGTGAGGTTAGTATAATATTTATTAGATGTTAGTTTGTACCAGAGTTTGGGGTTAGCTTTAGATGTTAGAGTGTTAGCTTAAGGTATCAATAGATTAGTTGTATAGTTAATTTCATATGAAGGTATATATATTGATATGTTAGTTAGGATGATTTTTGATTTGAATGTTAGAGTAGATATCTGATATCATAAACTAGTTCAGAGGCTTTAGGTCTTGGGTTTATGTATCAGTTTTGGTCTTTTGGGTTGAGTATGTGATAGGTATAGTGGTATCAGGGATTTGGGGGTCTTTTTGGTTGAGTATCAATCCTCATGGAGGCAAGTAAGGTGAGCACTCGTACTTGTTAAATAAATTATCTGAGTTTTAGTCACTGGCCTCCAATATGAATGCTCAAAGGGATTTTTTTCCAAATAAATGACTTCATGCCCTTTGGGGTTAAGTAGGTGATATAAGGGTCCCAAATACCACACAAACTCAACAACTATAGGATAATGCAAGTTTTGTTGCTAGTCTGTAAGGAAGAAATTATTATTTTTTATTAAGTCAACTAAATATTCTAATGCTTCAAAAAATTTCTTGTTTGGGCAATCAAAGTGCTTGCTGAATGGAAACCACCAGTCAAATAAGGATATCTTAGTGCATCTTAAAAGTTTTTGTGAGCTATTTCTTTCTAAGTTTTATACTTTTTCATTATAGCTAGCCTTCAGATTCTGTAATACTGAGTTGATACTTTGTGTTCTTGTTCTCTCAGGAACTTGTTGAAAAATGAAGGTGCATGCATGCTGTGAATAAGAGAATGCTGTGGATATGGCTAGGGATGTGCTCCGATATGGTTTGCTACTTTTTTTTGTTTTATTTTTGTAGTATTGGTGGGTTTTGTTTTGTGGTGACAAGTGATGGATGTTTGTGGTTTGGATATTTAAGTGGTATGGAAACAACATATATGGGATGTGTACTTTATGGTTGGATTATGTTGTGGTTGGACAAGTGAAGAATACATGTGCTGGGATGTGTGTTGGAAGTTTTTGTTGTATGAACAATACAGTTTGTTAATATAAAATTTGGATTTTATAGTAATTTAATGTGTGTAGCTTCTGGATTGATATTATGTGTGGTTGATTGATATTATATAATTCTTGACGGAATTTCGGTATTCTTCTCTTGACGGTACTTTGGATAGCTTCTCTTGACGGTTGTCAAACGTCAACTTTAATTCATATCATGCTATATAATAGCCGTGAATTACTGCTTTTCATAACTGGTTTTGTCCGTCAAAATAAATGCTTTTCTTGACGGCTAAAGGCCGTCATCTAGGCCGGAGTCAAGAAAAGTTTTTGAATTTTCTAGGACAGTTTCTAAAAACTGCTATCTAGACGGCTGAAAACAGTCAAGAAAACTACTTAATATGACGGCCAAATACCGTCAAGAAAAGCCCTGTCAGCGACCGTCAAGAAAAGGGAGGGTCTTTTCTTGACTCCGACCTAGTTGACGGATCTGCAACCGTCAAGATACCCATTTCTTGACGGAAAATCACCGTCAAGAAAAGCCCTTATTCTTGTAGTGGTCGAAATCCATCCATTAGGCTGAGGTTGCCGAGTCTCAAATTTAAAACCTTTGTGAGCATATCTGCTCCATTGTCATCACTATGAACCTTCTCAAACGTCATGACCTTCTTCTCAATCTAAACGTTTTCCTTATTCGATGAATCATAAGAACATTTTTTGAATTTACATCTAGAGTTCGATATATTGAAGAAAACTCTTGGAGAAGGTAAGTCATCTCGAATCCAGATAGAGGAAAGTGCTTTTCTTGTAGATAGCAAGCTGGAAGTGGCAAACAAAAGTTTTTATTTTGGTTTATTTGTATATATGGTTCTTGGATGTTTGCAGAGTACAAACTGCATATTTTTTAATATAAAATTTATATGTGTACTATAGTTCTTGGATGTTTATGATGTTCTTAGTTTAATATTATATGAGTATTTATTCGATAAATTACAAAGGAAAGCATAAAATATATAATTATAAATAGAATTTTGGTAAAACAAAAAATCAACTTATCTTGATGGTTATAAAATGTCATCTTGTTCTACCACAAAACATATCTAGACGATTTTTACCATCAAGAAAGTGTTTTCTTTACGTTCAACCAAAAAATTCTTGAAGGTTTTAAACCGTTAAGAAAACATAAGCAAAAATTGTCAAGATACATTGAAACTTTTCTTGACTCTGACTTTAATGACGAAGGCTGAACCGTGAAGAAAACCCTTTATTGATGATGAAAAACCGTCAAGAAAAATAACTTTTTTTGTAGTATATCAAGGACTTTAAAGGCAGAAGCAAAATGACAAACGAGTTAACAACTTAAAAGACTCGGGAGTGACCAATGCGAAGAGCACCCTTTTCACTAATTCATATTATTCTGTAGAGAACATGGAATTGTGAATGAGAATACTACTTTGTGTTCCCCTTAATGAAATGGAGTTGCAGAAAGGAAGAACCATAAACTGACAGAGATGATGAACTCTATGTTGCTAACTATAGGACTTCCTAACTGCTTCTAGGGAGAAGCTGCATTGACAACTACTTTTATCCTCAACTACGTACCGTTCGAGAGATGACTATTCATGAACACTGGTTCAAAATTAGGCCCAACTTTAAGGTTATCCAAGTGGTGTTTGTTAGATGTTAAGCTTTCAAATATCAAGATTCAAAAGTTGGGGACAAGGATTGCAAAGTTGATTTTCTCGAGTACGTCGACAAGTGTGATCCTCAAAGATTCCTTTCTTGAATCCATTCAGATCATTGAGTATCAAAACGTCGATTTCTTTGAGGATAAGTTTGAGTATCTAGTTAGGGTTGGAGCCAAGTAAGTAGTTACCCTAGAATTATATAGTAAAATATAGGTTTACATGTGAACATAAAAAGGAATAAGCTATATACATGCAAGACTAGAACAAAGAAATGCTATTATCAATATGTTACCATTAAAGATAACAAAAAATGTCATGCAAGAATTAAAATAATAATCATATCTTGTGTACAATGTGTTTTAGAATGCTATGTTCTACATGTGGACGACTATTGAATATATATCGGTTGATGTGTATAGTGCACGACTGATATCTAACAAGATTTGACAAGAAAGATTTTGTATAAGACGTAGATCACATGGTGTAATTAAAGCATTCCCCTACCCATTTCTCACTATCTATCATATACAAGTAATGGGCAATAACAAGTATGGAGAGCAAGTAATAAGTAACAAATATGAAAACTAAAAGTATATAAATAATGAGTAAGGCATTTCTCTCGTGCACATTCCAATGGTAATATAGAACCAGTGTCAATATCATGAAAAGACAGAATAACATTGTACATGTATCAAAAGTATAAATGCGATGCTTGCATGTTCTCTTGAAGAATAACGATCCCAAAGATGGTATTTAATCCTTAGCAAATAACAATGTGTACCCATAATTTGCATACAACAATGTGTACCCATGATTCCCATCATACAAAAATTATGAAAATAGGTAAGTTACAATTTAATATTCAAAATTATAGTTATACCTCTATAAGTTACTTACTCTGTAAGTCACCTATATTTCTAGGGTTTCTACAGGTCTAACCTAGTTCATATAGGTGGGCATGTTATATAAGATAAAATAACAAGTGTAGCCTACAGGTTACAAGTTTTGAGACCTAGGACCGTCGACACGTAAGCCGAGGAAAAAATAAGTCAGAATTTTTGTCTTAGAACTATTTTTAGCTTACTATTTTTGTTTGCTTCAACAACGCAGACATGATGATATGATCGAAATCATAATTTGAATTCTGTTTGCAAAAGATAAAGTCGAATTAGTGAGTTTCGACAAAAACTAAATCTAGCCAATAATTTATGTGTGTTTGTATTTTAATAACTTCTAATAGTTGAAAAAGGTTATGGAAAGATTATCATAGAAACTAGGGCTTGATGCAGTAGTAATAAACAATTTACAGATCTATATTTCTATATAAGGGTTACAAGTTATTCCATAAACAAATTTATTGGTACAGATTCATGACAAAACAATTCCTACGATTTTTAGAAAATAACAAACAACATCCTAAGTTGAAGAAAAATAATATTAATTATAGTCTAAACATGTAAGATTAATTTTCTATAAACTTTTACATGGATTGGAGTTCGAGAAAGGGACAAAAAATGCAATTTGCAACTACTGGAAATTGACTAGAAGAGAAAAGAGAGAAAAAATATAGTGTTCTCCAAATTCAAAAACTATATATATATATATATATATATATATATATATATATATATATATATATATATATATATATATATATATACACACAAAATATATATATATATATATATATATATATATATATTTATTGTGTATATATATATATATATATATATATATATATATATATATATATATATATATATATATAAAATATATATATATATATATATATATATATATATATATATGTGTGTGTGGTGTGTGTGTGTGTGCGCGCGCGCGCGCGCACACAGAGTACAATCAGATACTAAGTCTGTCTCCATTTACAACCCCACACTAGCTATATTGTACACAATATTATGAATAAGCCCAATCATAGGTATCTGAGAGCTCTCGAAAATGCGAGAATTTTGCTCCCAACAAACATGGCAAGGCACCTGCTAGCCGAATTCATGCTTCTCGAAACCATGTCCCCTCGCCACTTCAGCATAATCATGTCCCGTACTAATATATCCACTAATGTCTCCATAATAGCCTGACCTGGTATTTGAAGTTTGACTCCCTGTGCCTTCCAAATTTTCCATGAAAACACACACTGAAAGAACAGATGTTCCATAATTTTATTTTTTTGTACCACATAACACACAACAATGACTGTTAACATGAATCCCAAAGTGAGACAGGCGGTCAACAGTTAGCAGGCGCCACATGAATAATATGTATAAACAAAAATAAAAATTTGCCTGACATCTAACCCAGATGATATTCGCAAATTCCCATTTATCTATAGAAGGCTGGACCTGGTTGTAGGCAATTTTGTATACAAATACACCACTAGGAGACCCGTCCCAAACCCATGTGTTTGTCTGTTAGCGTTTGTCAACCCATACCTGTCGAATGATATCTAAACCCATCATAGCAAAACCATGATGGACAACCCACCAGTCTCCTTCCTCAACCAACATCGCCATATTCTCCTTCCAATAGGCAAATTGAGAGCCATGCCGTCCCACCCATTCCAATAGTCCCTTATGATGTTTTCATGGGTCAAGCCACATGTCCATAGACTCCCCGTCACATATCACCCAGGTAAGAACCCATTTGACATCCTCCTGAAGCTTCAACATATGTTTAAATGTTAATGATTCATTGTTGTTAGCGACATAAGCCCATAAGTTAGAATCCTTTAGGTATCGATTCCGCAGCCCACATGGAGTCTCCTTGTAGAAATTGCCATATCAATTGCATCCCCGCCACCTGTCTCATAGTCCGAATAGATCGGATCCCGACTCCCCCTTTCACATACGTTCGACATAAAGAGCTCCAAGCAATTACATGCACGCCACCTCTCTATATAAAGTGAACATATATCTTCTCCAATCGACCAATAGTCACTAGTGGAAGTTTCATCGACTGGAGCCAGAACCCGATAATAACAAGTTTCACAGATTTGACCAGCTCGATCTGCCCTCCGAATGAAAGACTCAGAGCATGCCAACCCTCCACCCTACACTGAGCAAACTTCACCATACTATGACAATCCATCTTTTTAGCACAATTAATTGATAGAGGGATGCCAAGGTATTTAACTAGAAGCTCCCCTCTAGGGATCCCTAGCACACCACTTGCTGAAATATACCTTGCTCTTGTCTTTGTTGAGCCGAAGAACCATTATCCTCCCAAATTCCCTCCATCACCTCAGTCACCTCCGTCAATCTAGACAATGAATGAACCAAAAAGACCAGTAGATCATCTGCATATATAAGATAGAAAATATGTGGATTGACCCGTTGGAACAAAGGAGTAATCTACTTATGACAGACAACAATATCCATAAGGCAGGAGAAGTATTCCATCACTAGAGTAAATATGAAGATAGTGGATCACCCTATCGAAGACCCCTATTGCTTATGAAGAAACCATATGGCTGACCTTTTATTAGAACTGAGAAGGAGTCGTCGTAATACACTCCGAACTCGAGCAATCCATACTGTATCAAACCCCACAACAACCATGATATGACATAAAAATTCTCTATTCACCATGTCACGAGCCTTGCTAAATCAAGTTTAATGCAAGCTTTTTGACCACCATGCTTATTAAAACCATAGACTAATTCATGCCCAAGAAGACTATTCTCTGCAATAGCTTACCCCTTAATAAAGACATCTTAGTTATCAGACACCAGCTCTTGAATAACGCTCTCCATATAACGACACATAAGGTACGTGATAATTTTGAACAGATAGTTGCAGCAGGCTATGGGACAAAAATCTACTAGATCCGTCGCCCCTCCTTCTTATGGACAAGAGTAAGAAAAGTATGGTTCAATTCTCCAAGCAATCTGCCATGCTCAAATAAATCAATAATCACTTCCAAGACCGATTCTTTCACCTCCTCCCAGTAAATTTTATAAAATTTACACCCAAACACATCCGGCCCTAGAGCCTTGTTAGAGTTAGAATGCCTTATAATCTACACTTCCTCTAGAGATATTGGCCCATTGGTCATGGTCAAACCTGATTTTAATAATTGATGAAACTCTGTCTCGATATAAATGCAAGTCAACTCAGATGTTTACCTACGACATTTTGGACACTGCTCAACAATGGATATCAACAATGTTCAAGACTGAAACTGTTTGCCATTCAGAAAGTACTTCCTGTTAAGCAATGTAATTTTTCATTTTATTGAGTTTAGGAATACATTGTACACCGAGTCGTACTGGCAAATAGGCTATCCGAAAACGTTTTTCAAAACCATCCTATTCTTTTACAAATGACCTACGTTTTTGAAAAATATTCTTTCTACAAAAATGTCACCCCCAGTTTTCAGAAACAGGGGTATTTTTGTCATTTTACATTTTTGAATATTTTTAAAATTTATTTTATTATTTATGATATTATTTTGGGGTTGAAATTTATTTTATTATTTATGATATTGTTTTGGGATTATTTGAGTCGGGTTCGAATTTCAACTCAATCCGACTTGAAACAGGAACCCGGGGGTAGTTTGACTCTAGTGGGACCTACACACTAGTTAGGCATTGCCCACATGATATTAATTTTAGTCCACATGATAGAAATATTTTAGTTAGAGGTTAGACTAATTATTATGGATAAGGTTAGTGTGATTAGAGACTTTAGAATGACTAATTTTGCCCCAACCAATTAGCCCTTTCCTAATACTCATAGAATAGGTTAGTGGAGGCATTTTAGACCTTACCATAATAGGACAAATAGCCCCATATGGCCAGCCACTTTGGGAGAGGATAGGCTCAAGTTCATTTCATTATTCTCATCCACACTCTCTCTCTTGTTCTTCCCCAAATTCCTAGAGAGCAATTCCTAGCAATTTCTCCACCAAATCCTTCCATTTCACCACCAAATCTTCTTCTTTCCTTCTCCATTCTAGCCAAAGAGGAAGCTACCCAAGTTTGGAAGGATTCGGAGCTCGTTCGTGTCCTTTTAGAATCTCTACGTGTCAGTGTCGCTCCGGGAAGGTTTTTCTTCGATTCGATCTACCGGGAGGTATAAATCCCTTCTCCTTTTTATTTTCTCATGCATATAGGTCTATTTTGAACCCATAGAAATGACCCCCATGGTTGTATCTCCATTTGTGTCTATTTCGTGTCCATTTGGAGGTCATAGGAGTGTCCTTTGTGTTGTGGTTGTGTCCATGTGGGAAAATCCAAAATTTGGACACACTATGTGTAGTTGTTATGTATAAATGAATTATTACATGTTTAATCTCATATTTTTGTATTGGAGATGTGTTCTATAGTGTCTCATATATATATATTAGTGTAGAGAGTGAGTTCTTGATATATTATGTTATATACTTGTGTTCTTTTGTCTCAAACTACCCAAATCCGTCATAATTTTTATCCACGTTTTTAATTTCAGCCCTAACTTAGAAATGTCATAACTTCTAGCTCAAAGCTCGGTTTAATCTCCCGTTTTTTTTAAAAGAAGCGTATTGAAGTTAGCTTTCCAAAAACATATACTAATAGGCCTAATTCTTTCTGTAACTTTATGGAGAATTATTTGAGAGTCAACTGTACGAAAGACAAACGCGTTCTCGGTGTTTTCGCGATTTCGGAAGTTTTTGGAAACGAAAACGCGATCCGTTTGAAGTTTCGAAAAGCTAACACATAGATCTATAACATACTTTAATCCTAGATTTTAATTCATGCTGAGATGGTACAGTATTGATTATTAGTAGGAGTTACTATTCGGCATATGCATTTTGTGCACCCTTGTGTGTAATATAATATTCTATTTGATTTTAACCCATGTTAATGTATATACATTATGTAATTAAATAGAGAATGCAAGCATGAGTAAATTTTTAAATAAATGATGTATGAGGTGTAAGTATTCTATCTAATGTAAGCATGTATAAGTATGGCTTGTAATGAATATGTAGGTTCCATAGTATGTAATGTATGGTGCATATAGTAGTGCAAGAGAATAAATGAATGATGAATGAATGCAAGCATGAATGTAATATAATAATAGATGTAATGTATGCAATATACAAGATAATGAGATGTAATGTTCTATGTTAACATAAATCCTATATTATCTCATGTACCCCTTACACTATGTAGACACTATCACACTTGACACTTTGTTCACTTACACTTTGACACTCTTTGATATGTATACACTATGTATGCCCATTTAACCCTCACTTGCCCCTTTGCCATGTTCACATACACACACATAGCCTCTTAAATAAGTATTTATGAATACAGTTAACTTAGCTATGTATGTATATTATATATATGTTAGCATATTGTGTTGTAATATATAAGTTTATATAACTATTTGAAATGCCATGATTATAGACCTAATGTTGAATACCAATATATGCATGTGTATATATGTGTAGACATATATAGTTTAAAGTAATAGATTACCTAGTGTATATCCAATGTGATTTCTTGCCTATTTGAGTATTGAATAATTGCATACTATATAGAGTTGGGTGTATGGTGGCTTGTATAGCCTTGTATTGATGTGTGCTTGCTAGGATAGTCTTTGTTAGGCCTAGTAAGACTTGCTGGATTAGGACATAACCTAGTTTGACTAGTGCAGTTGACCAGAGTTGACCAAGGGTTGACTTTGGCCTAGTTTGACCTAGATTCATGTAGAATGCATTGTAGTGCTTTATATTACCCTTCTGGACATGTTGTGACTTGTGCTGTTCTAATTAGGAGTCAGACACCTCTTCTCGGACAGTATCTTTACCTTGGACATTCAGATAGCAGACGAGTAAATTCTCTGATCATTTCATAACTTGTTTAGAATTATATTCCTGCTCTAGTTTACCTTATTTGATGCTGTCACGATATTATCACGGATTGGTACTATATGGATCCCTACATTGAGATGTTATCCCCCTCGGGAGCATCGGATACATTATGTCATGTGTTTCGTGTACATCATGTATTCCTCGCTCTCATGTTATTTATGTTTCTCATGTGCTTCATGCTCGTTCATGCATGCTCGTGTACTCTCATGTGCTCTCCTGAATCGGTCATGTTTCCCATGTATCTCATGTATAACCTATATTGTATGTGCATTCATTTATGAGCCTTCATGTAAATTTTATGTGCACCCATTTTTGGGCCCCCCCATGTGAACTTTATGTGCACTCATGTATGAGCTCTCATGTATACTTCATGTGCACCCATTTATGGGCTTCATGTGAAAACCATGTACGTAACATAACTTGTTTGGATCCTTGTGTATTGATTGGGGTATGGGGGAGTATAAATAGCCATGTGAACAATTCCAAAGTAGTATAGCCATGTGCGCCTCTTTAGTATAGTCATGTGCAAATCCAGCCGTTCATATGTCGACTTTGTACCCTAAATCACTAGTCACTGGTAGCTCTCTACTTATAGTAGATATTTCTATTACAGTTCTCTCTCTGTTTACATCATATACTTTCTTTCAGTTTCATGTATCGTACTCTCTTGTATGTTTATATTTTTTAACCTGTTATGATCTGCGTGAGATGTATTGTGCTCGCTCCTGTCCTGACTGGACCTGTTGATAAATTTTACAGATAGCCTGGGATTGCCTGCTAGCCTAGAGGAGACACAGTAAAGGTTGTTTAGATAGTTATTTCATTTTGTCTGGAGTTATATTTACTTGTGGATTACTGTATTTGAGTTTTGAGATATATTTATGGGATTATGTATCTTAGACAATTAGACTTCTATCTCCTGTATCTCTTTTGGATTTCATGTTTATCTATCTTTGTCATTCTACCTTAGATTGTGATTGAGTTGTACCTCTGTGTTGGCCTCCTTATGGAGATTATTCATATTATGCTAGTTATAGTTTATGACCTAGAATAGCGTTCTACCGCCGACACTGCGGCGTAGGCTGGGCATTGTTACGTACTCGTACCCTCACGGTGGGTGCGGGTCGTGACACGTTTTTAGTGGTGGCCCATGCAGGTCGAGTTTGTGTAGTGGTATTCGAATTAGAGTACCACTACAGTCTGCAGTAGAATTAGGATTTTTTTTGAAGGTACTCAATCACAGTTAGGATTTTTTGAGAGATTCCTGGGATGACCCTTGAGAATCTTATTTTAACTTCGATTTGAAATCTGTTTTTTCCTGATTTGATTTACCTTTACTTCCTGTTATTGAACTTGATTTTGATGGATTATTATTGAATTTCGAATCTTGATGTTAGTGGTTGAATTTGAGTCTGTATTTTTATGATTTTTGATGGATTATTGTTGAATTTTGAATCTTGATGATAGTGGTTGAAATTGAGTCTGTATTTTTATGATTTTTGATGGATTATTGTTGAATTTTGAATCTTGATGTTAGTTGTTGAATTTGAGTTTGTATTTATATGTATATGTACATTTTTTTTGGAATTAAGGTATAACCTGATAACATACTTGGTAAGGACAGTGAGAAAAGTAAAAGTCTACTTTATTATGGAATTTAGAATTTATTGCAGTCATATTTGCTAGCATGACAAGGACGTAGAGCCTGATATAGCTATACTTATCTTAGTTATGAAATCTAGATTTTCTTGCAGCTATACCGGATGGCGTGGTAAGAATTCTAGATAACATGATTATAGGGTGTATGCCTTATTATGGACTATATCGTTTATTACAGCTATACTTATTGGCGTGGCAGAATTCTGACAACATAATTTCAAGAAGACGCATATGATTATCAGATTGTACCTTAAATATTTTTGAACATGTTTTCTCTACTTTTGTTTCAGTCCTTCAAAAAAAAAAAGAAAGAAAGAGAATTGTTATTTGTTTGTTTTGTTTTGTTTCTCATTTATTTAACTTAGGAGTAGCTTTAGCTGTTTTTATAAACTTTGTGTAACTTCTTACTATGAAATTCTTCTTAATACAATGAATCGATGATTTTGCTAGACTTTATCTTGGATTTGAAAATTTAGCTCTGGGTTTCAAAATGGGTTTTTCTTTTAAACAGATAAGCAAAAACATATTTTATCGTTATTTCTTTCTTGCTACTATTCTTGTATTAAATAATAATAATAATAAAACTGTCTTGATTACACCAATCACTTACTTTGCAATCTTGATAGGAATCTAAATGTTGCTCTCGATATAGAATTTGATTTTTATATTGGAACATGAGAATATATATAGTGGACACTTTCCTAACACTTATGCATGCTACACTTGATTTCCACCTATCTGAATACATATTAATATGTCGTTAATGTTTAAATTTTCAAAACCCGAATATTTTTGATTCTCTGCTTTTCCTAGCTTAACTCGTAATTTAAATATAAAATTTCATGATAATAGTTTTATTTATATCACTGCACATGTATGTTATACGTAGGGTTTCAATTCAAAAAAAATTTTGGTTGAGTTTTGTGTTTAAATTTGTCAAATCTGAGACTGTGTGCATATTAACCCTTAATACAGGATTTTAAATATTAGTTCAAATTGATTGTTTTAAATGTAATATTTAGAGCTGTGTACATTGTTGTTGTAGGGATATAAATTTAGGTTTCATATTCTTACATGTTAGGTTGTGATAAACATTGAGTTGGTTTTGATGTGCAAATTCTCCAAAATCCTGAAAACTGAATACATGTTAACATTTTTACATTGATTTTCATGTTTAGTTCAATTTCAGATTTAACATGTAATATTGAACTGTATGCATAGATAAATAAATATATTTATAGTATATTAGGGCTTCATTTCTATCATGTTAGGATGTATTGGGAGCATTGAGATTAGTTGTGATGTTTCAAACTCCTAAATTTTAAAATTGCATTATGTTAATATTGCACTGGTTTAAATGTTAGCTTATTTTCAGATTTTGTATGTAAATGCTGAACTAAAACTGGGTTTAACCTTTCAATACTAAGCTATAACCCTGTACAAGGACACACACACACTCTAACTTAGTATACCCTGTCATGTAACCTAACTCTTCCTCTCTATGTCATGATTATATATCTATATAGATATATATAGAGCTTAGGCATACATGTTATAATGTATATACATACATAACTAAATCTCTACCTCTTTATATATACATATATACATGGTTAGCCATGCATGTTATGAGCAAATGAGTTGTGTATTGTAGATTGTTTAACCAATATACCATGATTAGTGTAACTTGATAGTTATTGTTTGAAACCCAAATCCTCCTATGCACTTTCATGTATATTTCACATACACACACGCCTATTATCTAACCATATGAACATGTCCACATACACCTATACACACACTAACTACATAATTTGTACATAATGTTAGCTTTTCCCTCTCTAACGCTATATATATAAATATATTGTGATTGAATTTTCATGCAATTGGCTTTCATTCTTTAACTTTTGATTTTAATTTTCTTGAATAGTACCCCTTATTAGATAAATGGTAGTTAACTTTATTTTATTTTGATAAGTACCAATTTTCATATAGGATGGTAGACTGCCTTACAGTCTTGATGATTGTTATTAATTTCTGTATCTTTTCTAGTTTAGCACCCTAGATTGCTTGTGTGTTTTGATATCCTATGACTGTTTTGGTTTAGCATGACTAGTATACCTAAATGAGACTTTCACTACCACCGTATGCCATGACCCTGTATGTCATCCTTTTAAATCGTATGATTGTTTAAGTTCTAAGACTTTGATTGTGAGGGGGTTTGACCTAGAAGGAGTATGAACATTTTAATTTCGAGGACGAAATTTTTCTAAGGTGGGTAGACTTGTAACACCCAGTTCTCTAAAATGAGGATAATTTTAAAATTTTGTAATTTTAATTATTTACTGATTTGACATTTAAATCATGATATAATTTTTGGTAATTTTTAAATTATTTTAAAACTATTTAAAATTGTGACTTGTGATTTTGATGTTTTGCTAGTGAAACCCTAGAGACTGTTTGACCTAGAGCCTAACCATGTGATTAGGATATTTTAATGTCATTTCTGGCCTAAGAATGTTTTGCATTTGACCTCTTTGAATTATTTTGATATTTATTGCGTTGGTGATTGTTGATTTTGACCTTTGATAGGTGTAATTTTGTGATGGTTTTGTGTCCGTATCGGACACGTATCCATTTTTATTTACAAATGTTTGATGTGCCTCAAAGAGATTTTTTTATTGCTATTTTTTCTGAAAAGTATTTGAATGAGATTGTTTTCTGCATGTGTTTCCTGTGATTGCTTTGTTTTAATTTCGAGGACGAAATTTTTTTAAGGTGGATAGATTTGTCACCCCCAGTTTTCAGAAACAGGGGTATTTTTGTCATTTTACATTTTTGAATATTTTTAAAATTTATTTTATTATTTATGATATTATTTTGGGGTTGAAATTTATTTTATTATTTATGATATTGTTTTGGGGTTATTTGAGTCGGGTTCGAATTTCAACTCAATCCGACTTGAAACGGGGACCCGGGGGTAGTTTGACTCTAGTGGGACCTACACACTAGTTAGGCATGGCCCACATGATATTAATTTTAGTCCACATGATAGAAATATTTTAGTTAGAGGTTAGACTAATTATTATGGATAAGGTTAGTGTGATTAGAGACTTTAGAATGACTAATTTAGCCCCAACCAATTAGCCATTTCCTAATACTCACAGAATAGGTTAGTGGAGGCATTTTGGACCTTACCATAATAGGACAAATAGCCCCATATGGCCAGCCACTTTGGGAGAGGATAGGCTCAAGTTTATTTCATTATTCTCATCCACACTCTCTCTCTTGTTCTTCCCCAAATTCCTAGAGAGCAATCCCTAGCAATTTCTCCACCAAATCCTTCCATTTCACCACCAAATCTTCTTCTTTCCTTCTCCATTCTAGCCAAGGAGGAAGCTACCCAAGTTTGGGAGGATTCGGAGCTCGTTCGTGTCCTTTTGGAATCTCTACGTGTCGGTGTCGCTCCGGGAAGGTTTTTCTTCGATTCGATCTACCGGAAGGTATAAATCCCTTCTTCTTTTTATTTCCTCATGCATATAGGTCTATTTTGAACCCATAGGAATGAACCCCATGGTTGTATCTCCATTTGTCTTCATTTTGTGTCCATTTGGAGGTCATAGGAGTGTCCTTTGTGTTGTGGTTGTGTCCATGTGGGAAAACCCCAAATTTGGACACACTATGTGTTGTTGTTATGTATAAATGAATTATTACTTGTTTAATCTCATATTTTTGTATTGGAGATGTGTTCTATAGTGTCTCATATATATATATTAGTGTAGAGAGTGAGTTCTTGATATATTATGTTATATACTTGTGTTCTTTTGTCTCAAACTACCCAAATCCGTCATAATTTTTATCCACGTTTTTAATTTCAGCCCTAACTTAGAAATGTCATAACTTCTAGCTCAAAGCTCGGTTTAATCTCCCGTTTTTTTTAAAAGAAGCGTATTGAAGTTAGCTTTCCAAAAACATATACTAATAGGCCTAATTCTTTCTGTAACTTTCTGAAGAATTATTTGAGAGTCACCTGTACGAAAGACAAACGCGTTCTCGGTGTTTTCACGATTCCGGGAGTTTCCGGAAACGAAAATGCGATCCGTTTGAAGTTTCGGAAAGCTAATATATAGATCTATAACATACTTTAATCCTAGATTTTAATTCATGCTGAGATGGTACAGTATTGATTATTAGTAGGAGTTACTATTCGGCATATGCATTTTGTGCACCCTTGTGTGTAATATAATGTTCTTTTGATTTTAACCCATGTTAATGTATATACATTATGTAATTAAATAGAGAATGCAAGCATGAATAAATTTTTAAATAAATGATGTATGAGATGTAAGTATCCTATCTAATGTAAGCATGTATAAGTATGGCTTGTAATGAATATGTAGGTTCCATAGTATGTAATGTATGGTGCATATAGTAGTACAAGAGAATAAATGAATGATGAATGAATGCAATCATGAATGTAATATAATAATAGATGTAATGTATGCAATATACAAGATAATGAGATGTAATGTTCTATGTTAACACAAATCCTATATTACCTCATGTACCCCTTACACTATGTAGACACTATCACACTTGACACTTTGTTCACTTACACTTTGACACTCTTTGATATGTATACACTATGTATGCCCATTTAACCCTCACTTGTCCCTTTGCCATGTTCACATACACACACATAGCCTCTTAAATAAGTATTTATGAATACAGTTAACTTAGCTATGTATGTATATTATATATATGTTAGCATATTGTGTTGTAATATATAAGTTTATATAACCATTTGAAATGCCATGATTATAGACCTAATGTTGAATACCAATATATGCATGTGTATATATGTGTAGACATATATAGTTTAAAGTAATAGATTACCTAGTGTATATCCAATGTGAATTCTTGCCTATTTGAGTATTGAATAATTGCATGCTATATAGAGTTGGGTGTATGTTGGCTTGTATTGCCTTGTATTGATGTGTGCTTGCTAGGATAGTCTTTGTTAGGCCTAGTAAGACTTGCTGGGTTAGGACATGACCTAGTTTGACTAGTACAGTTGACCAGAGTTGACCAAGGGTTGACTTTGGCCTAGTTTGACCTAGATTCATGTAGAATGCATTGTAGTGCTTTATATTACCCTTCTGGACATGTTGTGACTTGTGCTGTTCTAATTAGGAGCCAGACACCTCTCCTCGGACAGTATCTTTACCTTGGACATTCAGATAGCAGGCGAGTATATTCTCTGATCATTTTATAACTTGTTTAGAATTATATTCCTGCTCTAGTTTACCTTATTTGATGCTGTCACGATATTATCACGGATTGGTACTATATGGATCCCTACATTGAGATGTTATCCCCCTCGGGAGCATCGGATCCATTATGTCATGTGTTTCGTGTACATCATGTATTCCTCGCTCTCATGTTATTTATGTTTCTCATGTGCTTCATGCTCGTTCATGCACGCTCGTGTACTCTCATGTGCTCTCATGAATCGGTCATGTTTCCCATGTATCTTATGTATAACCTATATTGCATGTGCACTCATTTATGAGCCTTCATGTAAATTTCATGTGCACCCATTTTTGGGCCCTCCATGTGAACTTCATGTGCACTCATGTATGAGCTCTTATGTATACTTCATGTGCACCCATTTATGGGCTTCATATGAAAACCATGTACGTAACATAATTTGTTTGGATCCTTGTGTATTGATTAGGGTATGGGAGAGTATAAATAGCCATGTGAACAATTCCAAAGTAGTATAGCCATGTGCGCCTCTTTAGTATAGTCATGTGCAAATCCAGCCGTTCACATGTCGACTTTGTACTCTAAATCACTAGTCACTGGTAGCTCTCTACTTATAGTAGATATTTCTATTACAGTTCTCTCTCTGTTTACATCATGTACTTTCTTTCAGTTTCATGTATCGTACTCTCTTGCATGTTTATATTTTCTAACTTGTTATGATCTGCGTGAGATGTATTGTGCTCGCTCCTGTCCTGACTGGACTTGTTGATAAATTTTACAGATAGCCTGGGATTGCCTGCTAGCCTAGAGGAGACACAGTAGAGGTTGTTTAGATAGTTATTTCATTTTGTCTGGAGTTATATTTACTTGTAGATTACTGTATTTGAGTTTTGAGATGTATTTCTGGGATTATGTATCTTAGACACTTAGACTTCTATCTCCTGTATCTCTTTTGGATTTCATGTTTATCTATCTTTATCATTGTACCTTAGATTGTGATTGAGTTGTACCTCTGTGTTGGCCTCCTTATGGAGAGTATTCATATTATGCTAGTTATAGTTCATGACCTAGAACAGCGTTCTACTGCTGACACTGCGGCGTAGGCTTGGCGTTGTTACGTACTCGTACCCTCACGGTGGGTGTGGGTCGTGACAAAAAAGCTTCTGAAGGATTTTTCAAAACTCCAAAATTTATTTTCTCCAAAAATGAACTGGCAGAACCCCAGGAGAACTCGGGCCGAGTTCGACCAGAGTTCGGCTAGAGTTCGGCCATTTGGAACGTTAGTGAACGTTGGGTTTTTGAACTTGGTCATCCTTCAGTTACGGTTTGTTACAAAGAGTTCTGTCCGAATTCTGTCCGAATTCTGTCAGAGTTCTGTCTTTGGAAAAACTATAAATAGAGAAGTATTTCGATCATTTCAAATCACCAATTCACTTTCTCTTCCTGAGCTTACATTTTTCCAAAGAGTTTTAAAAAGCTTTCATTTTCAAATCCCAAGCCAGTTACAATCCTCTAGTCGATTTGCCAGTACGGTACGGTCTAGAAATTTTAGAGCGATTATAATCAGAGGCTTGATAGAAGATTCAACTCTTCACAATTGAAGTTGGTCGAGTTCTTCGTATCAAAGCTCGCGTCTGTAGAAGTTGCAAGGACTTCGTATGAAAACTTGCGGGATTTTCCAATAATGGATCCAACTGGAAGCTAGAGTTCTTCCGACTGGACTAGTCCTCACAAGAGGGAAACCAGTATAAATCTCGGTGTTTGTGTTTGCCTTCTGATCTCTTTTAATTTCTGTCATTTACTTTTTGTGATTATTATTTTATCTGTGATCTAACTGCTAACAAGTTTTTAATTAGCAATATTCTGCTGCCTACTCTATTCACCCCCCTCTAGAGTATTCTGCTTTACGATTTCGTTCCTACAATTGGTATCAGAGCCAGGTTCTCCATCTAGAGGTATTATATTCTGATCCCAATTGTTCCTACAATTGGTATCCGAGCGGGTTATATAGGTAAAGCAAGGTAAAATTGCAGTTATATTCAATTTTTATATAGATCATAATATTACACTTGGCAACTGTGAAATTTATAAGTGAAGGCCAAGCTACAAACAGACCTCCAATGTTTGACGGCACAAACTACACTTATTGGAAAACACGTATGAGTTTCTTTCTGAAATCTCTTGATTTTGACTTATGGTCTGTGGTTATTGATGGCTATAAAAAGCCACCTCGTATTAATGTTGATGGTATTTTAGTTGAAAAATCCCATGACAAAAATACAGAGGAAGAAAAAAAAGGCCAATCTTGACGCACGTGCTATTAACGCTTTATTTTGTGCTTTAGACAGAACTGAATTCAACAGGGTATCTACTTGCACAACATCAAACGAAGTGTGGAAACTTCTCGAAGTAACCCACGAAGGAATAACACAAGTCAAGGAGTCAAAGATCAACAGACTTGCTCAGGAGTATGAGGCGTTCAAAATGAAGCCAAGTGAATCAGTCACTCAGATGTTTACAAGATTCTTGAATATTGTAAATCCTCTGTCCTCACTAGGCAAGGATTACAGTAACCATGATAAGATTTGTAAACTTCTACGATCCCTTACAAATAATTGGATTCCAAAGGCTACAGCAATCATTGAAGGGAACGACCTCTCAACAATGTCTCTAGAAACACTCATGGGTAAGCTACTCACTCACGAGTTAGAACTTCAAGACTTTGAAGATGCTACACCAAAGGAAAAGTCAGAGTAGACGATCGCTTTCAAGGCTCAACATAGAAGAACCATCGAAGATGATTCCAACGACGGCGACTCCGACTCTGAAGATCAAGCTCTTCTGGTAAGAAAGTTCAAAAAGTTCATGAGATTTAACAGAAGAACAAAGGACAACAAAGACAACAACAACAACAACGAGGAAGATCCTATTTGCTATGGATGCAAGAAGAAAGGACACATAAAGAAAGATTGTCCCTCAGCATCATCATCAAAGAAAAACAGCAAATATGACAAAGGCTACCTGAAGAAATCGACATCAAGAAAGTACGCCAACACAAGCATATGGCATGAAAGTGAAGCCAGCAACTCAGAAAATGAACAATCAGACGACGCTGCAAATATGTGCTTGATGGCTTATAATCAGGTAATCACTAATCCTCTATTTGACCCTTATGATGATTTCACCTTTGAGCAACTAGGAGAGGCTTTCAGTGAACTGTTAGAAGATTACAGAAAACTGCGTAGCAAATATGAAACCTCTAAGAAGGTACTCAAAGAGTACAAAGGTGAAATAGGAAGACTTACCGACCTACTAGATCATGTTAGAGATAGTGACTCTTCAAATGAGTCTGGTGAGCTTTCTTCTATTAAATTGTTGTTACACGAGACTGTTAAGCTATCCGAAGAAAAAGACCAAACTATTATCCAGTTAAAGGAAGACCTATCTAAGGAGAGAAAGAGTCTCCAGTGTGCACATGTCAGATTAGAATCACTCACATCTGACTATACTAGATTATATGACACTTCCAAAAAGTTGAAAATTAGTTTAGGAAAACGGCCTGAAGTTGCTGCTTCCTATTCTAACACGTGTCAATTACCGAATCATCGGAACATGCCCAACACTGTCAGACCAAACCATACCAAGACTATGCCCAAGAAGACTAATAGGCATGCATTCTTCTATACTAGAAAACCAAAACCTACCAATCATGCACCTCATACTACTTTCAATACTCAACATGCTAAATGTCATTATTGTGGCCTCATTGGTCATATATCTTCTGCATGTAGAATCAGAAAGTTAGTAGATTTAATCACTACAAGAAAATGCATATTCTGCGACATGCGGAATATGTAGCCGAAAGACAGATTTGTGTCGCCAATGAGTTTCTGCGACATATTTCGTTATGTCGCACGCATGTCGTCGTAGCCTTGTCTGGAAAAGTATACGGCGACATGAACACACCATGTCGCGGAAAGGTACCCACTTTTGGCGACATCACACATATATTTTTTAAAATAAGTTTTGGCGACATGTGTCGATTATGTCGCAGAACGTTAGTATATTTGGCAACATAACACATATCGGGGAAGAATAGTTTTTTAAATGTATACGATATGACTTTCTGCTACACAATTTGTGTGATGTCGCGAAAGCTATTTTATACTATTTATGTTAATTTGTTGTATGAATTTTTTTTTCTTTTTGCATATATTTTTCAACATAAATATGCAAAAACTTATTTCGAAATTAAATTACAAAGTAAAATTTGTATTAAAAGAACTTGATAACAAAGAACAAGAAGTTATACATAGAACATGATATCCAATATAATATCATAAAACTGTTATCTCAAAAATAATCCATTAATGCAAATATCTTAACAATTTCAAGTAATTCATTCAACAAGACATGTAATGTATTCCACAAACGTATTGTATTCCAGCTTCGAAAAATATAATGTAGAAAAAAATATTAATTCATGTCTTCCGAAATTTTTTTTGCCCAAGTCTCTTCCCAAAAAATTTGCATGAGTCTCTTCCCAAAAAATTTGCCTGAGTCTCTTCCTAAAAAATTGACTTGTCGTTCATGTGATCCTGCAAAAAAATAATAATAATAAATAAAGAAAAAAAATTGTAAGAAAAAAAATATACTAAAAGAATGAAACAAAGATTGAGAAGATGGGACACAATCAGCTTAAAGACAATCGATGCATAATTTACAGGATAACAAATGAATGAGGATGCCTACCATGAGGATAATTATTCACAATGAAGAGATGATTTCAACCTTCACTTCTCAAATATGTATAACCCATATAGTAGCTCTAAAGAAATGCAACTGGGGTTGATGTCAGCAAGAGTGATGATGCACTTGTGTTTAACAGTAGCGATAATGAGTTTCTCTAAAGATAAAATTTTGCCTTTGCCTTCTGAGCCAATAGATTGTGAAGTAATATTGTTATATCCAATATGATAACACTCCAAGATTGTTGATCCTAGATCCTCCTATCTGCATTTTCTGGACAGGATTCACCCAAGACTTGACAGATTTGGCTCGTCCGCATTTTTTGCAGATACAACGATAACAGATCCTTTACACAAAATCCTATATATGGAGTCATCACTAGGCCTCTACTGATCCCCGGCAGTAAAAACTACTAAATCAATATATGGACTGCCTTTGCCCCACAGGCAGTTTAATAATCTTCAAGAGAACCATTAACTCTCATCTTTATCCATTGATCTAAATTCAAATCCCTCGATGACATACTAGCAAATCCAAAGCCATGTTGAACCTCCAATGGGCACCAAAATGGCTAACTGAACCTCCCATGGTCACTATATATGAGACAATTAGATACAAATGAACTAATGAAAATTAACTTATATAGAGCATACCTCTACCTGCTTCAGGATTTCCATCGAGGATGCTTGGGCCTAACCATTAAATCACATGTTTTACAGGGGTAAAACATTATTTATGATTTCTCCATGGCTCAAAATCAACACCTCAAAATAACAGAATGGAAGAAATCACTAGATGCCTGCATTTAAATTTTGCATAATTTTTATAAAACTTAGATGCCTGCATTTTTGTAAAACTTAGATGCTAGTATTTTAAATTTTGCATACCTCTTATTGTATGATTGATTCCCTTCTGTTGCCTATTGTATGCACAAGGTTAAGATTGCACCAGTTGGGCCTTGTGATCCTTTGTCCTTGTCAACCTGTCAAATAGTAAGTTTCGGCTCCTTGTAACATGTTAAAAGAAAATGTACTTTCAGCCAAATAAATTGCCTTTACTCAATTATATAAAGCTCATTCATAACATTAACAAAAAAACACTTCGTATAAAAAGAAAATCCAGGTATCAATTGGTATAAGCTGTCAACCTTGTGTATTAGACTTGGATTGCCAAAAATGTGTATTAGACTTGGTATAAAAAATACTTCGCTAAAATGTGTTGCCAAAAATGCAATTTTTTGTAGTGAGTCACGGCTGTACGTTCCGTAACCTATGGGCATTCCAACATGACTTGGATTGCCAACATTAGTTGCAGGCTTGTACTGAGACATGGCATACTTCACAGGGGCAGGACCTGCTGCTGCACCAGGACCCAAAGAGTTTGCACTCTTGAGAAAAAAGAACGTACAAGTAATCAGTGTCCGTGGAGAAAAGATGAAGAGAAAAACAAAAGTGCATTCGCATTTAAAAGATGCATAAATACAAAGAGTGTGTCCAAGTTTATGGAGAACTTCAAAAAATTACCAAGAGAGAACTTATTTTAATAAACATAAAAAACATAGCCAAAAGGGGTCATTCAGAAAGTAAACCTCTTGAGCAGCTGGCCAGTCTGAGCAGGTAACACCGCATTGTTCCCATTGTACTTAGTAGCAGCACCATGTGCAAAAAAGGGAGAGAATCGACTATCACCATCAGTACTAGGTCGAATCATTGATGTATAATAGCTTGTAGAAGGATCAAAAGGTTGCTTGACCTAAAGACAATAATCCAGCACCAATTTGGATCCCAAAATGACCGTATAACTTATAGTGTATAATAATGAATAAAAGGAACATTAAATGAAAATAGAAAAAATGAGAGATATAGAAAGGGCCAGGGAAATGCAATAAGAAAAGAAAACAAGCTAACAATTGATAAGATATGTAATATATGAACAGATTTTACAAAGAAAACAAAAACTAACATAGAAAACAAAAACTAACACTGAAACACAAGCTGTAACAAGTAAAGGCACACAGTGTCAAAAAATTACAAGTATATTAGGTCTACAGTAAAATAAAAATGTATGAGTGTTGGTAAACCCACTAGTTTGACATTACAGCAGACCTTCCAAAATGTTTACAAATGTAAACTTAATTAAAATAGGCATCATACATGCCTAAGCGAAGCTGCACGGCAGCTGTAGGTGACATATTCTCCACTTTAGCACACAACAAATAGCTAATCTTAAAATTCATGTTGTTCATACATGGAGTAAGCACCCTCCAGTTGATAATTCACGTCTCTGCTTCTTATTCTTCCTTTTGTTTCAGATAGTTCTTAGAACATCAAGAACATCAGAAAAACACATATTTCACATCAGACAGCTTTACATTTCCAAAACATCAGAAACTCTGTGTAATGTTAATCACTTAAATGCACGCACAGTGGACTAGTAACCTTAAAGCTTGCATCAATTGTTTGCATTGAAAAACACATATTTCACATCAGACAGCTTTACATCAAACAGTTCAGTTCATATCTGCAGAACAACATCGAAGTTCTATCTGCAGAACACAACATCAATGTTTTGTCATAACTTTCCTCGTCGAACTTTGAAATTGTGCAAACCAATGTCCTGGAAAGTCAACCTCGAGGCTAAAGACGTTATTCAAAGTTCTTCCTAATTCAGGAAATTTGGGCTTCATATTAGTGTTGAGAGACAACTGATGTTAAAGTCTACTATATTTTGCTGCTACAGAAGTTACTCTCACATGACATCTATGGAAAAGGAAATCAAATGAGAATAGTAGAAGATACCAAAGTTGCTATATCAGAGGCTAATGCCTGAAGATATTATCACTTTGGTGCAGAGTCTTATGAAGGCTGGAAGACAACATGGGTTACTAATTACTGACTGAAGTTTCTAGCTCAAGGACATTTTGGATATAATCTAGGAGCTCGGAGATGCATCAGATACACCACAAACACTCCAAAATACACTAGGACACAACTAAATAGGTGCCATGTCCATGTTGCCATGTTGTGTCCTATCCGTGTCTGAGAAATATAGGATTTAATTTTAACTACAAGGCCAGCCATGCCTAGTGAGTTAGAATGTTGAACAATCAAAATCAACAAACCAATAAAATAAATGAATATGATCAATGTTGTCAAGATCAGATTAGAACCGGATCCAAATCATGGGCTCCACGATTAAAATCTTAAACAATTCAAAAAAATATAGACAATCCATATGAAAATAATCCATATCTATGCTATCTCATGCATATTTAAGGTATAGAACATCAACTCAAGTAGGCTAGCACACTTATATCACACAACATACTCAATTTCTCTAAACAAAAATATCTCCAAATGGAAATGAATTCGGACGAGGAAGAGATCCATGTTTTTATTGTTCTAGGTTTTTGGGAAAGGAGAGAAGAAGTTTAGATCTTGTAAAGAGCCAAAATAAATAGGTTTGGTACGTTAGAAAGGTCCTCCCTAACCTTATAAAAGTTTTCTTTGAAAACAAAGAAACAAAAAACCCAAAAGTGCCCCATACCAAAAGTACCTACAATATTGACAATCTGACCGAACCTTGGTAAATGCAATTTTTTTTCCTCTTGAGATCGGATTGGGTGCGCTCCAACCCAGATCGCATGATCCACGATCTGGATCGCACGAGAATTTTGACAACATGGCATGACACGAGTATTGAGATGACTGGAAAGATAGTAACAGCAAAAACCCAAGAACTGAATCCTTTGGTTAGCAGTTGATAGTTTCCATCTAGAACAAGATGAGGGAAACTATTTGAAATGGTTTGAGCATTTGCAACAGGAGCAGCAGCAGTGTTGATTATGGTGGCATTTGGCAACATAAAACCTCTCTTGAAACTTAAATAAACTTGAGAAACCAAATCAAGTTTCATGACCTTTCAGTCTTTTGGCAAGTGGCAACATCAAACCTCGAGTCTCATGAGGTTTCAAAAGAGGAAGCATGACGCCCAAAAAACCTCTTTGCAAATAAAAGCATCAAACAGGTTTAAGTTTGCTATTATTGTTTTTAAGCACATCCAACATGCTTTTCCAGCCATTTTAACTTATTTTCTAATATAATTTATCAACTTAGCATGGTCTCACCAGGCTTTCATATTCCCAAGCAACTTTTGCAATTTTTTACGGACTAATTTCTCTGTGTTTCCTGCAATAGATGTGTCCAGTTTCATGGTTTTACTAACTTGTGTAGGGTTTCGCTTGCCAACAAAAACCTTTATTTGTGTAGGGTTTCTCTTGCCAACAAAAATCTTTATAAATAGTGGCGATGGCATAGCTGAAGGAGCTTCTAAGACTAAGTTACTCGACTATTACCAAAAGATGACAGAATTGCAGTATCAGAAAAGGATTTGATAGTTGCAGGATGAGATAATTTCTAATGTCATACAGGAGGACATAAGCAAAACTAAAAGTTGGCAGCAACAGATTTCCATTGACATAAAAAATTTAAGATAAGGAATGAAAAACTGATAAAAGCACAATGATAGATCAATAGATATATAGAGTCCATTGCAAGAAACAGCAAAAGGAGGTTCACTCAGCTAAGAAAGTAAAGATTCAGCTAAGCAATAGTACTTGCAAAAGATGAAAAGGAAACTTATGAATGTTACATTTTTCAGTATGCACATATTGAATGCTTAGAATTAAATATTTTCTACTGTCTTCCACTTGGATAAAACTATACAATTCAAAATCTCCAATTTAATTACTTTATAACTAATACAAAGCAAAGTATTCTCATGTAGGGTTTATATTATTTGCTCATTCTTACATGAACTGTCAAACTAAACAAATTCTTTAGACTCTTCCATAATGTGGAATACTGTTAACAACATTATGATTTTTTAAAAAAACTTACATTGGCATCCTCCTCCATCGACATCCTGGATCCAAAAAAAAAAAAAAGAAGTAATAAGAACAATGGACAATAGCATATACCAATTGCTTTACTTGAGGTGCAAAAGTTTAAATGAAATCTATTATGAAAACGAAGCTCATATTGCTAAATACTTAATATACGAGAGCAAATTGATGAAAAAGTGAGTAGGGGGTATTCTTTTTTTTTTCACTTATAAGAGAATTTCACTTATTCTGTGTGGGGCTCACTTATTAGTAAATTTGGTCCCAATAAGTGCCTTCACTTATAAGTGGCACCAAATTCATAAGTGAATTTTTTTCACTTATAGGATTGCTCAAGTACTTATTGCATCTGAAAAGTCTATGCCCCTCTACAAACTTTAAAATTTCTTGTCCAAAATCTAATAGAAACTGGTTTTCCTATATATAAACATAATCACCCCTTTTCCCTTCCTAACAACCAAGGATCCACTCTCTTTTCCGTCCAAAATAGTCACAAAATTCGTCACAAAACAGTCACATTTTTCAGCATCTATTGCATCTTCGCGGGACCCATCTCCTAGCTCCGACGTCCGAATCGCTTCCATTTTTTGTTGGCCTGCATATTTTTGGATTGTCTGTCTATTATCCATGTTTTATATGAGAGGGCATAATGGTAAAATAACACTTACTAGTTTGACATTACAGCAGACCTTCCAAAATATTTACAAATGTAAACTTAATTAAAATAGACATCATACATGCCTAAGCGAAGCTGCACGGCAGCTGTAGGTGACATATTCTCCACTTTAGCACACAACAAATAGCTAATCTTAAAATTCATGTTGTTCATACATGGAGTAAGCACCCTCCAGTTGATAATTCACGTCTCTGCTTCTTATTCTTCCTTTTGTTTCAGATAGTTCTTAGAACATCAAGAACATAACTCAAAAAATCATTTAGCTTCTCAAGTTATGTTCTTTGCCCAATTTATGTTCTTATATATACCTTTTCAGTTGTATGGAAAATATATATATATATATATATATATAATATATATATATATATATATATATATATATATATATATATATATAGAGAGAGAGAGAGAGAGAGAGAGAGAGAGAGAGAGTAATTTAGTGGATGCCGTAAGTTACCAATTCACTGCCAAAGTACTGCATGATGTTTGGATGTGATAGCTGACTTAGCAAAGTTATTTCCTGAACAATTTAGAGAACATATTAAAATAAGTATCATTCTTGGTTTCAAATTTTTGCCGTTCAAATAGTAAATGCAGGACACCTTCAGACATAAAAGTACAAAATGATATTTGATACAATTGGTAAGAAGCTTGCCTGGGTTAGTTGCTTGAGGCATTCTCTTGAGTTTGAGTCATCAGAAATAAAATTTACTTCTTTAATTGCATCCATTTGCCCATTTTCACTGTAAAATACAAATGACAACATTCAGAATTGGGTAACTTTCTAGTTTGAATTTTGAAAATTTTTACCCTTTACATAGTATATGCATGAATAAGTACTATTACAACTTCCATTCTGCAAAAACAAAACATAAGATTCACCTCTACTCACGAGCTTAATGTAAGAAACTCAACTTTACTTCTACATGATGGGGTGGGCTCCTTAAATCATCTTGCCTGAAAGTAGGAGACGCTGGGCAAGTACTAATTACAAGCGCTCTTGGATGATTAGGTGATGTAGGCAAAGGAAGAACTTTCGGCCGGATAGTATTTACTGGTCTAAGATTAAATATACTTTCCATGGAATTTTGCTGATGTGGGATGGCTTCTGGAGCAATTAAATGAAATTCCTTTTCGGAGGAACAGAAAGATCACTACATCTTGGGTGCTCCATAACTGTATTAACCGTGAAGTGATGTTTGTCTTCTACAACATGTTGCCTTTGCAAGTCGATCAGTCAAATTTCCTCCCCTTGGTATGTTGATGGGGTCTGAATATCTAATTAATTCAACAAAAAGTAATGAGATAAAGATATAAAACTAATCACATTCACAAACTTTACCTACTACTTCTGCATATATGACTATAATATGTGTAATGGACCATCAAATAGAAGTAAACACATCCAGAGTATATCTTTCCCGAGGGGATGTTCATGGGTCCAGATAAACTAATTTATCAAACAAAAAAGCAATGATGCCAAAGTAGCATCATATCACATTAACTTTGCCTCATTTGCACCATAATTAACAAACAAGCTAACAATTGATAAGATATGTAACGTATGAACAGATTGTCCGTGAATATACTCAAACTCACAAACGCTCACTTTACATACTCTCTTGTAACTGCATGTGAGATATCAGATGTTTGATACACTGTCCAAAAATATGTTCAACATGTAAGAAAACAAATATTTCTCTCAGGATGACAACAATATCTGGAAGAAGAAAAATATTATCTTTTACAACTAAAATAAAAGAATCCAAACTAGAATGCAATACCAGAAACTAAAAATCAAATAATCTGTATAATTACAAACCAGAAAAGTGACAAGCCATGAATATCCCATCAATATACTAAAATTATCACCAAAGAAATGTCTTCAAGCAATATCTTAACCTTTCTTAACATAGAAATCTCCAAATCTCCATCAATTACAGTGAGGACTGACTCAATCAACAAAGACTCGATTTTGGCAACAACAAAACCCTAACCAACATCCCACGATACAAAGTGTCCTAAAATTGAACCAATCCATGAATAAAAACTACAAACAAACGCCAACTAACATCAAAATCTCCAAAATAAACCTCCATGAGCAACAACGTCAATTGTGTCTAAAAAAATACATACTTAGAAGTAAAACTAGAGAATCCAAATTATAATAAATAACATAGACTAAAAGTGGCATAATTTGTAAAAGTATGGAATAAAAAAGTGATCAGTGTTCAGCATACTAAAATTACATCAATAACAAAAGACTACCAGTAAACAATAATTACCATCAAATTTTCAAACCCAAAAGAAACCCCCTCCATGAGCAATAAATTAGAAACAAGCACAAATTTCGTTCGATCACAATATCCCAGCCTCATAATCAACAAAAGACACAATCTTGGCTACAACAAAACCCTAATCGATATTCCCAAATCACAAAAATCATAACCTCTAGCCAATCCAATAAACCCTAATTACAACAAAATCTCTATGAGCAACAAAATACAAACAAGTCATAGTTGGAGGGGGGAATGGGTATTTTATTTTTACCTATAGAATCCGAGATCAGGAGCTTCATCCGACCCGGAGGAGCTGTCGCTCGAGGCCGAATTGGCCGCGGACCCGCCACCCGACAGCCCGTTGTCGTGGGCCACAGAGGGGAGCGGCGAGGAGAGACAGGGGCGGGGCAGATGGTGGCCGTGGGGCGCTGGAGCCGGACCCGACCCGCCGCAGCACCCGTCACCGCAGGCTGCGGAAATCTTTCTCCTTGTAGTTACTGCGATAGAGCGAACACAACATTTGGAGGTTTTTTATTTGAGGGTTTTATTTATAGATTTTTTAAGGTTATTATTAATTATAAAAAATTATTCCCTACATAGCTACATGTCGTCGAAAATTAATTAACTTTTTGCAGCAAGTGAATGTATGTCGCTGAACATTTATTATCCTTTTGCGGCATGTAGATGTCGCAATATGTTGAGAATTTTTTGGCGGGACTGATTTTTGGTTTCCCTCTCGTAAATTTTATCTGGATTCCGCGACATACCAAAGCTCATGTCGCCAATACATATAAAATATAGCTTTTGGAGACATAATAGACCCTATGTCGCTAAAACATGTTGCTAAAAATACAATTTCTTGTAGTGAATATTTATGCATGGATACCAAAAACTAACCAGTTAGGACCCTACAAGAAATGGGTACCAAAAGTTTTATCTACAAATTGTTTTGTAGGTGGGACACCCTTCACATGCTAGGAGCAAATGGATCCTCGACAGCGGTTGCTCACAGCACATGACCGGTGACGCTTCATTATTTTCAACACTATCGTAGAGGAATAAAGAAGGATACGTCTCCTTCGATAATAATTTGAGAGGGTACATAATCGGTATCGATAACATTGGTAAGGCTCCATATCCAGTGATTAAAGATGTTTGTCTTGTTACTGAGTTAAAACATAATCTGCTCAGCATAAGCCATTTAGCTGATCCCGGTTATGGCATTAACTTCGTAAAAGATAAATATACTATTATTGATAGTTCAACTGGCAATACTATATTTGAAGGTATTAGAGAAGACAATATATATGTATTCTATTTGTTAGAAGATGCTAACACAGCAGGTAGATGTTTGATGGCTAAAAGTATTGAGAGTCAACTATGGCATATGAGACTCGGTCATGCAAACATGGATACAATTTTAAGATTATCTACGAAGAAGTTGGTACGCGGCTTACCAGATATTTCTTTCAAGAAGGATACGGTATGTAGTGAATGTAAAAGGAACAAAGCTACCAAATCCGCATTCAAATCCAAGAATGCTGTAAGTACCACTAGACCTTTACAATTATTGCATATAGACTTATTTGGACCCAGCAGAATTGCTAGTCTAGGTGGTAAGTTGTATGCATTTGTCATTATAGATGACTTCTCTAGATATACATGGGTTTATTTTCTTGCACGCAAGAATGATGCATTATCAGAATTTGTCACATTTTGCAAGAAAGTATAGAATGAAAAAGGGTTCATGATTACTCGCATTCGTAGTGATTATGGCGGCAAATTTGAGAATACAAAATTCAAGCAATTTTGTGACACACACGATTATCTGCATGAATTCTCTTGCCCTAGGACTCCACGACAAAATGGAGTTATGGAACGTAAGAACAGAACTCTATCTGAAATGGCTAGAGTTATGTTAAATCAGTTTAGTCTACCTAGATATTTATGGGCTGAAGCTGTAAATACAGCATGCTATATTCTCAATAGGGTTCTAATTCGACCTATATCGAAGAAGTCTCCCTATGAATTATGGTTTGATAGAACACCAAATGTTTCTTATTTCAAAATCTTTGGTTGTAAATATTTTATTCTTAATACCAAAGATAATTTGAGTAAATTTGATAAAAAGGCCGATGAAGGTATATTTTTAGGTTATGCAGCAAAGAGCAAAGGATATAGAGTCTTCAACAAAAGAACCATGATCATTGAAGAATCCATCAACATCAAGTTTGATGAGCTAAATCAACACTTAGACGATGATGACAATGAAGACATAATCGTACCAAGAACAGCGACTGCAAAACCTTCACACAAAGATGCATAACCATCACATCAGGCATCAGATGAACCTCCAAGCAAAGAAGTCGGAACTAGCAATCTTGAGACTACACCAAAAGAGATGAGATTCTTGGCTAGTCATCCAAAGGACTTGGTAATTGGTGAGATTACCAAGGGTATAAGTACTCGTTCCTCCAATAAATATATAGCTTCTTGTGTTGCTTTTGTCTCGCAGTTTGAACCCAAAAATATTGATGAAGCATGTAGTGATAATTTTTGGTTAGATGCTATGCAAGAGGAATTAAACCAATTTGAACGGAATCAAGTTTGGGAACTTGTTCCCAAGCCTATTGATCATCCGGTCATTGGCACCCGATGGGTATTCCGAAATAAACTGAACGAGAATGGTTTAGTGACTCGTAATAGGGCTCGACTCGTAGCTCAAGAATACAATCTGGAAGAAGGTATCGACTACGATGAGACTTATGCCCAGTTGCGAGATTAGAATCCATTCGAATGTTATGTGCATTTGTATGTTTTCATAATTTTAAGTTATTTCAAATGGATGTCAAAAGCGCATTTTTAAATGGTTTTATAAAAGAAGAGGTTTATGTAGCTCAACCACCAGGTTTTACTGATTTTAAATTTCTTGAATATGTTTTCAAGTTGAAGAAAGCTTTATACGGTTTGAAATAAGCCCCTCGTGCTTGGTACGATCGTCTAAGCACTTTTCTACTTGATAACGATTTTTCAAAGGGAAATGTTGACACTATTTTGTTTATAAAGTCTTTGAATAATAATATTCTTTTGATTCAAGTCTATGTAGATGATATTATCTTTGGATCTACTGATGAATCTCTTTGTCAAGAATTTTTAAAGTGTATGCAGAATGAGTTTGAGATGAGCATGATGGAAGAGGTGAAATTCTTTCTCGGACTGCAAATCAAACAAACCAATAATAGGACGTTCATAAATCAAGCAAAATACACAAAGGATCTATTGAAGAAGTTCGACATGGAAACATCAAAACCACTTAGCACTCCAATGGCGACCTCAACCAAGCTTGATATTGATGAACAAGGCAAATATGTCGACATACGTAAGTATCGAGGTATGATCGGTAGCTTACTATATTTAACTGCTAGTCGACCAGACATTATGTTTAGTGTTTGCTTATGCGCACATTTTCAAGCTAATCCTAAGGAATCACATTTGTGCGCAGTTAAGCGTATCTTCCGATACCTTAAAGGTACTTCTTTTGTCAGCTTATGGTATCCCAAAATCACGTCATTTGACCTAACCGGTTATTCCGATGCTGATTTTGCTGGATGTAAAGTAGATAGAAAAGGCACTAACGGCACATGTCATTTCTTAGGAAAAGCTCTAGTCTCTTGATTTAGTAAAAAGCAAAATTTTGTTGCATTATCAACAACGGAGGCTGAGTATATCGCCGCAGGACGTTGTTGTGCACAAATTTTGTGGATGAAACAAACCTTAGAAGACTATGGATTGTATTTTTCACACATACCCATTTTCTGTGATAACACTAGTTCTATTAATTTGACTAAGAATCCTGTATGTCATTCTCGTACTAAACATATCGAGATTCGACATCATTTTCTTAGAGATCATCAACAAAATGGAGATATATACCTTGTATACAAAGACACACATAATCAATTAGCTGACATACTCACAAAACCTTTAGCGGAAGATCGTTTCAACTATTTACGTCGAGAATTAAGAATTTTAGATATTAATAATATTAATTAATTTTGTTTTATTAGTTATTTATTCGATACTCATAAACTATTTTCGAGACAAGCCTAAAAAGAGTCTATCTGTCACCACGACTACGGTCGAAGCGAAGCGGTATTTAAGAGTTCCCCGGTGAACTTCCGTTAGCTGGGACAGTACTCCTACAGCTAATCTAAGACAGATGCTGAGTAAAGAATATTAATTTGTAAAATAATATTAATTATATTATTTTGAGATTTAAAATTACTAAACTTTGAATTAAGCATTTGAAACGAATTAATAAAAAAGAATGTGGCCTCATTTGAATTATTTTTAATATATATATATATATATATATATATATATATATATATATATATATATATATATATATAGCCAGGCAACCCTTGGCGAATTCGGCCCGAGTTCGGTCCGAATTCGGCCAGAGTTCGGTTGGGTATATATATATATATATATATATATATATATATATATATATATATATATATATATATATATATATATATACCAGCACCAACTCGAGGCTTCTTTCTTCTTCATTCTTTCCCACATCCTCATAACAGCAGCAGCGCGCCTCCGAAATCCTAGCTTCTTCTCCTTCCTTGTTCTTCCAATCCGTGTGGAATTTCTCGTCAAAACTTTGGATTCGTGCGAAGAACGTCATCCTCTACAACATATCCAATTCTTGGAAGGTATAATCCATTCTTTCCTCCACTTTTCAATACTTAGGATTTCTAGAAAATTTGGGAAAGAATGCCTAAGTTCAATCCCTTCAAGAGAAAAAAGACCAATGCCAGTGAAGAGGCATCGTCTTCAGATCCGCATACGGATTGCTTCTTTTCTCCGGTCCAATCGGACGATGGTGCGTCGGATGAGTTTTACTTTAAAACTTTCGATCAAGCTTTATTGTGGTACGCCGATTTTATCATGCGTACTATTTGCACCGGATCGCCGATTAAGTGGACTGTCTTTCCAGATCACCGTTCTAACTTTGAGGCATTAGGGTTACAACATTTTGTCACCTTACAATTCTCCATTGCCACTAATGCCATTAGATTATTCTATTGTAATTTTATGTTAGACACTTTTACAGCGAGAACACGTGTCGAAGGAATTGATATCGAATTCACTGATGAAACATTAGCAAAAATCCTTGGTATCCCAAACGAAGGTGTCCCGCTCGATGACATCACTGATTTTGATTTCCCCGATGGCACGACACTCGTTAGTTTCAAGAATGAACTTTGTGCGCCCGCACGCGTTCTTCCTGGAAAGTTTAAGACTAATAACTTGAACTTGTTTAACTACGAATTACATCGCATCATCTAATCCACCTTGCTTCCAAAATCTACTTCTAAAGATGATGTCACTGCACTTGAGCTTTCTGCTCTTTATCATATTCTTAAGGGGATTCCTTTTTCTGCCCCTAAGACTCATCCAGATGATGGGTAGATATTGCGGGAGAGACCGCACCTTATCTTATGCGATGCTTATTCCTCGTATTTTTTTAGAGATTTAATATTGACCTATCTACTTGTGCTGTCGACCCCGAGCCCAAGTTTTTCAAACTCTCTCATCGCAGCATTGCATCTGTTCCTCCACCTACTGCACCTACTCCTCCTGCACCTACTCCCACAGCTCCCACAGCACCTGTTCCTCCTCATTCTTATCCTATGACATTTGAGGGTATCCATCAGCACTTATCAGATCTGCAGTCTTTTTATGTTGAGACCTCTAGGGACATGAGTTCCGTGATGTGACTCGGTTCCAGGCGATTGCCAACTCCTTCGCCGATCTGAGGTTTACGCAGACGGGTCATTCTGCTAGCTCTCTACCTCGAGACCCTTCTGTTTCTGGCTACCGTATTGACGACGAGGCGGTCCACTCTCTGTTCCAGCCAGGGAACGCCTATGATTGGTATCGTACTACTCATGTCCCTTTTTGAGACTTTGTCGGTGTGTTTTACGCTGGCGCCACTCCTCGTACTTCTGGCGCTGGTACTTCTAGAGCTGGTCCTTTTGGACATGCTGGAGCTGCAGCTAATGCGTTGATGATGATGATGAGTTTTGAGATGTTATATTATTGAGACTGTTACTATTGTTTATGTTTTACTTGGAAATGCTTCGACATTCCAAGATTTTATCAGTACTCTTATATTTTTTATCATCATTTTTTCTATTTTGTGACTATTCATAGACATGGTTTTTGTTTATGTCTCAGTTTTGGCATCTTAGTCTATTATTCAGCACTTTATTTGTTTCAGTTTTAGCACTTTATTAAATACTGCATGTGACAAATACATGTCTGTGTTGTGTTCTATAGACTATATGTTTCTCTTATAATGTTTACTGTTTATACCATGCCTGTCATAATTATTTATTTTTATTGTGTTTCTTCACTATTTGTTACTTATGCATTGATTGCGGGGGAGCTTTCTTTTTTGCAATTATTTTGCTAAGTGACAATGGGGAATAAATAAGATCTAACATTTTCGTGAATACAGGTTATGAACAATTTCTTTTGATTACTATTTTGAATTGATTCCAAGCTTAGATGTTATATCGACAAGGTTTGTCAATTATCAAAATGGGGGAGATTGTTGGCCCATTGGTCATGGTCAAACCTGATTTTAATAATTGATGAAACTCTGTCTCGATATAAATGCAAGTCAACTCAGATGTTTATCTACGACGTTTTGGACACTGCTCAACAATGGATGTCAACAATGTTCAAGACCGAAGCCGTTTTCCATTCAGAATGTACTTCCTGTTAAGCAATGTAATTTTTTATTTTATTGAGTTTAGGAATACATTGTACACCGAGTCGTATTGACAAATAGGCTATCCGAAAATGTTTTTTAAAACCATCTTATTCTTTTACAAATGACCTACGTTTTTAAAAAACATTCTTTTTACAAAATGCTTCTGAAGGATTTTTCAAAACTCCAAAATTTATTTTCTCCAAAAATGAACTGGCAGAACCCCAGGAGAACTCGGGCCGAGTTCGGCCAGAGTTCGGCCATTTGGAACGTTAGTGAACGTTGGATTTTTGAACTTGGTCATCCTTCAGTTACGGTTTGTTACAAAGAGTTCTGTCTGAATTCTGCCTGAATTCTGTCAGAGTTCTGTCTCTGGAAAAACTATAAATAGAGAAGTATTTCGATCATTTCAAATCACCAATTCACTTTCAATATCTTCTCTTCCTGAGATTACATTCTTCCAAAGAGTTTTAAAAAGCTTTCATTTTTAAATCCCAAGCCAGTTACAATCCTCTAGTCGATTTGCCAGTGCGATACGGTCTAGAAGTTTCAGAGCGATTGTAATCAGAGGCTTGATAGAAGATTCAAGTCTTCACAATTGAAGTTGGTCGAGTTCTTCGTATCAAAGCTCGCATCTGTAGAAGTTGCAAGGACTTCGTATGAAAATTACGGGATTTTCCAATAGTGGATTCAACTGGAAGCTAGAGTTCTTCCGACTGGACTAGTCCTCACAAGAGGAAAACCAGTATAAATCTCGGTGTTTGCGTTTGCCTTCTGATCTCTTTTAATTTCTGTCATTTACTTTTTGTGATTATTATTTTATCTGTGATCTAACTGCTAACAAGTTTTTAATTAGCAATATTCCGCTGCCTACTCTATTCACCCCCCCTCTAGAGTATTCTGCTTTACAATTTCGTTCCTACAAGAGAAACATGGCCATCAATGTCTAGTTGCCCGCCTCCATAATAAATTTCTTGCAGACCAGTCCAAGAAAGTTAATAAGATAATCATTCTGATTATAAAGCACCGTGTAATACCTGACCGTTTCTTCCTGGATCCTCGTTGGCGATGCAACTTCAACCCCATTAAAGTCAATGAGCTTATAGATGTTGTTCCGATGTTGACGAACTATAACCACATCATAGAAGAATTTAGTGATCTCCTTCCCGAAGCCAGGAACATTTTGCTCTTTAAGCTATTTGGACTTCCTCAATCGAGTGCAGAAAACTGACTTCCTTAATAAGCTCGCGCTCCTGTATAGCCAGCTCCAGGCTATCCATGTTCTCCTGTAACCTAGTCTGAACATCATGAAGTGTCCGCTTCTTAGCAGCCAAATCAGCTACCGGCCGAGAACCCTTCCACTCCTTAAGTTGCCGCTTCTCCTGCTTGAGCCACTGGACCTACCGAAACTGAGGATGTCCATGTACCTCTCCTTGCAGCCTAGAGTGAATCGCCTCCCGGTACCTGTCTAGCAAATGCCACTACAAGAAAATTGGTTTTTCCTAACGTTTTATAAACGTCGAGAAAAATGTCAAAAATATTGGCATTTGTTAAGCCGATGTTTTTCCAATGTTTTCCACAAACGTCGGTGTAGGTAAAGACGATATTTGCAGCAACGTTTAATAAACATTGGGAATATTGCAATAATGGATAACAATTTTCCAACATTTTCAAAAAATGTCAAAAAATTAACTGCTTTTCCAACCTATTACAAAAACGTTGGGATTTGCTTTCACAACCTTTTCCAAACAATTTTCCAACGTTTTAACAAAAACGTTGGTATACGTGAAGCCATTTAAAATATAATAATTTGAATATATTTACCATGCACTTATTAAAACACACTCCAATTGACATTATAAGTTCAACAATATATAATTTACATAATAAACATTTATTGAACAAAATATAATATTTATTATACTACCGAGTTTAACAAAACAAAACAAGTTAAAATTTATTGCATTGACATCCCATCTGAGAGATCTTCCTTGAAGTGCAGGTACTTGAATACTGTGAGCTCTTCCACAACCATTCACTCCAATACTCTCCTATTTGAAAGCTTTTCTCCAGACCAACAAGTTATAAAGTGCCTGGAGAATCATGTCGGATAATCAATCAGATTCAAACGAGTGAAACTGTTTTTCTTTACCTTTTATATAGAAAGAAATAAAAATGTATTGGCTCGATTTTGATTTCAGGATCCAAACAACAAGCTTCATGACCAAATATGGTTTTCTTTACCTTTTCTCTTGACATGAACTTGACTAGCTATAAGCATTAAAAAACTATCGGGTTTCAAAGAAATCCTTCAGTACATAACACATACATATATGGTTAAATGACTTCATTAGACACTTTATTAATAACATACGTCACGCATATCCACATATTAATTAAACGAACATGTTACAAGATAGTTTTATATGTTTATCGCACATATTAGTAGTGATTATCTATGATACGTACCTAGAAATCGTATTTTTCATTGGATTGAACGATGAGGTGAAGATCAGAACATCATAGTTTGGAACAACATGGATGTTGATAATACTAGCAACCTGAAGGATCATATACACTTCTATGTGAGCATAAACATCACAGGGTAAGAAGCTGGGACATATAAACTCACCGGCACATTGACAAAATTATGAATGCTTCTCCTTTGTACCTTCTAATAACGACTGAAATTGATAATAGTACAATATCTTGTCATTTTACGTCCAAAGACCCAATAAAACGTATGCATCAGAACTTACATCACGTGTTTAGTTTCATCATTCAAAAGTGTCATTCTCTGGAGTTCTCTACAAACATCAAATAAAAGAGCTTACATATAAGTGTAATAACATAAACTAGTAGCATCCAGACATAAAGCTTAAAAGAAGCAGTACGTACCTGAACATAGTTGTTTTAGGGCAAAAAAATAAAGCTTTTCCAGTAGGTGAGATGATAAGTGCTTGTTGTCGAAGTACTTGATTTTTTGACTCTAGATTGGAGTTTCTCTCCGAGCCTGTCGCAAGTACAAAGAAGTGCTTAGCCTACTTAATGTTAGATTGTTCTATATAATATTTGCAAAAAAAAAAAATTAAACATAATAACTTTGAATTCTTTAAAACAAAGAAAACCTTTGCATAGAATCTTGAAGATGATCAACTTTGCCTTCAACATCACCAAGTTTCTTCAATTGTTCACCATTTCTATCCGTTGCTTTTGCATATGTTTTTTTTTGCTTCTTCAGTTGATTGCCTCTCCAAGAACATAAAGAATATATAATAATATATTATGTCGCACATTGGTAGCATTACTTACATTTTTCAGAAAACCAATGCTCACCTCTTAATTTGCAACATAATATGTATCAATATATGATCTATCATTTATTTACTTGTACACTTATGGTGCTTTAGCTCAAGTGGTTAGTATAATAGGAAGATTTTTCTTGTAGACAAGGTTCAAATCCTATGACAACAAAAATAATAACATCAATTGCGAATAAATTCTTTTTGGAGATGCATGGGACTTAAAGGGTCCTAGCTCGAACTCAGACTAAGGCGTAGGAATAAGGCAAAAAAAATCTCTTTGATGGCACACTTTATATGTCTGCGCCGATCAAAGAGATGACGTGGGAGGGCGTGCTCTTCCGCATAGGAAATCGATAGCCTCATGCACGGCTAGCCCGCTGGTAGCATGGTAGTAGTTGTGTGATAACCTCGCAATAGCCTATATACTAATACCTCCATGGTTGTTTTGCATGGTTGGTCCATGGTTGCATCTTGTATTGTTGTTCAGTTTTGAACACAACGGTAATTTTCATCACCCAGTAGTGAGATCATCTAACTTTGTTAGCTTTGTTTCCAACAATTTATTCTGCTATATTTTTTAGCAGTTTTACTGTGTTTTTTGGATTTTTTTTTGCTCGCTAGTTTCTATAACAGACTCATCTGCTCATAGAGGCTTACACCGTTGTCAAATTCTTTAACAAGTTCACTAGTTATCTTGAACAAATTTATTGGTTAAGTCTTCACAAACTTGTACGCGATTTTCAAAAAAAAATCTTCAAGAAACATAGTGCAAGCTATATGCAATTTTATTATTATTAAATAACTATTAGTAAATATATGGTAAGAAAGATTTGTCATGTGGTAATTATATTCTCAATTACAAAAATGATAGATGTGAAATTGTTTAACTATTACTTTGAGGTTATAAGGGCCTGTTTGTGTTGGGTTTTTGGTTTTTTCCTTTAGAAAGCTTTAGTCCCATATCGGAAAAAACAAATGGTTTGTATCTCTATATATTAGCTTGGCTATTATTGGAGATGCACATGTGGTGTGGAGGTGCACATAGGTTTGCCATGTGGGATTATTTTCTAAATGGGAAAAAGACTAAAATCAACAATTAAAGCATTTATGCTTTTTGTTCTTGGAAAATTTATTTCCATAGGAGCTAAGCCCCATAGGGGCTTAGCGACTCCGACTCGGGCTCGGGCTCGGGATCGGGCTCGGACTCGGGCTCAAGGGCTCATGAGGCATTTTGTTGGCGTACTTTGCACTTAGCACGTCAGCAGCGTACGCAGTGTGCGTAGAGTGCGTAGAGTGCGTAGTATGCGTAGGCTGCGTGAAGGGGCTGTGTGCGTAAAGTGCAAATTACGCTGGCTACTTGAATGACACAACTTCCAGCAGAACGTGTCCTTACATGTTCTGAGCGGTTGCTCCATGTTCGGGGTGGTTACTACCACGTACATTGTGCTAACCGGGCAATTGTTGCAGGAGCTTATATAAGGCCTCCTCCTTTCTCTCTCACAGGTGACAAAACTAATGCATAGGTAGTAGACAGAAAGTTTACAAGTGCTTAGAGGCTGTGAGAGAGAAGTGAGGAATTGTACCAGCGTTACATTTTGCACAGGAGTTCAAGTTCATCCGAGGAGTCAGAAGAGCAGAGTGTTCCAAGTTCTCCGACGAACTTGCTGGTTCCTGGAAGCTATTCGTGTGGGACGAATAAAGCTTTGAGCAACGGTGATCATTCACCCCAGCAGGAGATTATCCACCTTTCGCCTGTCACTTTCTTTGTTGTTCTATCAGGATTCTATTAACGCACCTTCGGTGAAGTGTTAGCGTTGATATTATCAGAATTCTGTTTGTGCACCTTCTGTGAAGGGTAGCACTTGTGGAATCTCTCTTACGTACCTTCTGTGAAGTGTTACGTTCTGTGCACCTTCTGTGAAGTGTAGCACTAGTTGAAATTTCTCTTACGTACCTTCTGTGAAGTGTTACGTAATAACGATTGTTTATACAATTGTTACGATATTTCAGTTTTCCATCGAAAAAATTGTGCCCCGGTAATAACAATCTCAAAACTTTATTGCTACGATGGAAAACGTTAATGTTTCTCTCTTCAATTCTGACTTTTGTAAGTTAGAAAAGTTTGATGGAGAACATTACCAAGTCTGGAAGAGGAAGGTATATCTAACCCTTCAACTCAAAGACGTAGATCACGTGCTTTTGGAGGAAGAACCTACTGTTCCAGATGTTGGGTCTGCTGCCGCGATTACCGCGGCTACTAAACTGTAAGCAAAATGGAGAAGAGAAAATAGTATTTGCAGGCTGCTAATCCTGAATGCTATGGAAGATTCTCTTGCAGAATCCTATTCTAAAAAGAATATCGCTAGAGACATATGGGAGTCTCTAGAAAAAATCTACGAAGAAGACAAGAACCGCAGTAAAATTTTTGTGGTTGAAAAATATCACAAGTGGTACTTTGAGGACGAAAAGTCTATGCTGCCGCAGGTGAAAGAGTTCCTGAAACTGCGACAGAAGTTGGAAGACGAGGCAATGCCCCTCCCCGACAAGTTTGTTGTTGGAGGGATTGTCTCAAAGCTCCCCGCTGGGTGGAGCAAGTTCTATGCAAACATGCATAGGAAGAAGCTGGAGATCACCCTTGAAGATCTCCTGCAGGAAATCTATGTTGAGGACCAGATGCGGGCTCAACTGAAGGTGGACGCACTGTCCAAGCAATTGGCTAACGCCAATTTGGTTCATACCAAGGAACCAAGGGGAAAGCAGGCGGCTTCCCACAGCAAGAAAAAGGACCCTGACAATCTAAAAGTCAAGAGAACTTCTATCAAGAAGAAGAAGCCAAAGTCTCAAATGTCTTGCTTCAAGTGTGGAAAGAAAGGCCACTTTAAGAATGAGTGTAAAGCAAAAACCAAGCAATCGGAGCAAGTAGAACCTAGTAAGGTATCTATGATCACTGATGTTGTTGCTATGATTGTGCAGGTTGATACGGTAGGAACTGATGCTGACTGGTGGGTAGACACTGGAGCCACCTGCCATGTTTGCTCCAGCAAGGAGTGGTTCACCACCTACACCCCTACATCTGATATGATTATGGTGGCGAACCAGGCACAAGCTGAAGTGCTCGGGATCGGGACGGTGATGTTGAAGCTGACTTCGGGAAAGTCTCTGACGCTTCAAGGCGTGAAATACGTACCTGCTATCGCCAAGAACCTGATCTCAGGAGGCCTACTCTGCAACACAGGCCTCAGGATGGACATCAATGCTGGCCAAATGGTGATGTCTATCAAGGGAACATATTTCGAAAAAGCTTTTTATACCGAAGGAATGTTCAAGATTCAGCTTGTAAATCAGTTCAATGTTGTTAATACAATCACTCATTCTGCTTATACTTATGAGTTGTGGCATAATAGGCTAGGACATGTTCATTCTAAACGAATTAACAGAATGTCTAGTCTAGGGCTTATCTCCAAGTGTGGGGGTAAGGTAGAGAAATGTGAAGTTTGTGCTCAAACTAAGATCACAAGGAAACCCTTTTCTAGGGTTAATCAAAGTACAGATCTTCTGGAGTTAGTACACTCAGATATCTGTGACTTCAAACAGTTCTCTACAAAGGTCGGGATGAAGTATTTTATAACCTTCATCGATGACTTCTCAAAGTATGCGTTCGTCTATTTGCTGAAGGCTAAAGACGAAGCATTCGAGAAGTTCAAGGAGTTCAGAGCCGAGGCTGAGCGGCAGACTGGACAACGACTCAAAAGAATAAGAAGTGATCGAGGTGGGGAGTACAGGTCTCATGAATTTGCATCGTTCTGTAAAGAACATGGAATTGTCAATAAGACTACGGCTCCATACTCTTCTCAATCAAACGGAGTAGCAGAGAGGAAGAACATAACGTTAACAGAAATGATAAACTCAATGTTGTTGACTGCTGGCCTTCCTAGGTGCTACTGGGGTGAAGCTGTATTGACGGCCACTTTTATTCTAAATAGAGTGCCTCATGCAACTTCAGACGTTACTCCTCATGAACTCTGGTTCAAGGTCAGACCTAACTTGAATGTCATTCGAGTGTGGGGGTGTCTGGCATATGTCAAGCTTCCAGATCTGAAGATTCAGAAGCTTGGGACAAGGACTACAAAGACAATCTTCTTGGGGTATGCCGAGAAGAGTGATGCTCGGAGATTTCTTGATATTGAGTCAAATCATATCATTGAATCTCGCAACGCAGAATATTTTGAATACAAATTTGCTTGGCACAAGAATATTGTTCTTGCGGATGTACCGGAGAACAATAAGGGTGCGCAGCAAACTGAAGTCTTCAATGAAGATGTGGTCTAAGAAGATGTTGTTGAAACAACGGTTGAACCAGAACTAGCTGGGCCGTCAGCTAAGCGTGTGAGGAGGCCGAAGGACTTCGGAAGTGACTTTGTCACCTATCATGTGGAAGCAGATCCGCTTACCTATGATGAGGCGATGAAGACCAGAGACGCGGTTTCCTGGAAGGAGGTGATTGACAATGAAATTGATTCCATCACCTCAAATAACACTTGGGTGTTGGTTGATCTTCCTGAAGGAGCAAAACCCATCGGATGCAAATGGATCTTCAAGAAGAAGATGAAAGCAGACGGAACTATTGACAAGTTCAAGGCTAGGTTGGTAGCCAAGGGGTTTTCTCAGAAGCAGGGAATTGACTATTTTGACACATATGCTCCAGTAGCCCGGATGACCACCATCAGAATGTTGATTGCTCTCGCAGTAATACATAAGATGGTGATACATCAGATGGATGTGAATACGGCTTTCCTAAATGGCGAGCTGACCGAAGAGATTTACATGCAACAGCTAGAGGGATTTGTCATCAGGGGTCTTGAAGACAAAGTCTGCAAGTTGGTGAAATCCTTGTACGGTCTTAAACAGGCTCCCAAGATGTGGCATGAGAAATTTGACATAGTTATAAGGTCAAATGGCTACATGGTCAGCTATACAAACAAGTGTGTTTACACGAAGTTCGCTGATGGAAGAGGTGTGATCGTTTGTCTGTACGTGGACGACATGCTCATCCTAGGTACGGATATTAGCTGTGTCACGGATACAAAGAAATTTATCTCAAGCAAGTTCAGTATGAAGGACTTGGGGGAAGCTGATGTGATCTTAGGGATCAAGATCATCCGGACAGACACTGGACTAGCGCTGTCACAGTCTCATTATATTGAGAAAATGATCACTCGTTATGGGTATCGAGATCTTTCAGGGATCGATACGTCGTACAGGTGTGATCTAAAGCTGAAGCCTAATTCAGGAGAAAGCGTCAGACAGCTTCAGTATGCAAGCGTAATCGGAAGTTTGATGTATGCTACTACTGCCACAAGGCCTGACATAGCTTTCGCCGTGGGAATGCTGAGTCATTTCACGAGCAACCCAGGTGCTGAACACTGGAAAGCTGTGAAACGGGTTATGAGATATCTCAAGAAGACTCAGACATATGCACTGTACTACAGCGGAGGTCCGCCGGTAGTGGAAGGCTTCAGTGATGCCAGCTGGTGCTCAGATTTGGAGAGCGAGAGGTCCACAGGTGGATATATTTTCACAATGGGTGGAGCTGCTATATCGTGGAAATCGAAGAAGCAAACTATGCTCTCGCGGTCATCCATGGAATCTGAGTTCTTTGCACTTGATACTGCAGCCGAGGAAGCAGAATGGCTTCGGGAGCTCATATATGATCTTCCAGTGGTTGGGACGCAAATACCGGCAATACCGATATACTGTGACAACCAGGCGACTGCGGCGGTGGTATCAAATGATCTTTTCAACGGAAAGAAGAGGACTGTGCGGTTAAAGCACAGGGCAGTACACGATCTTATTAAGAGAGGTGTAATTGCAGTTATTGATGTTCGGAATCAGGAGAACCTGGCGGATCCGTTCACCAAGGGCCTCAAGCGCCAGCTGGTCGATGACACAGCTTGTAAAATGGGCTTGAAGGCATTCTGATATTAGTTATTGTAATCCTACCATAAAGTTTTATGCTATTAGTTCAAAGATTTATCTACTAGGCATCTAGCTTTTGGTTCAAGGGAGGACCATTAACTGGAAGAATATCAGGAACGGTGGGTACATGTTCTATTGGGCATGGAGAGGTTACGGACCTACAACCACTGTTGTCTACTGTTGTTTTCTGCGGAAAACGGTTCCTGTGGGAAGGATGGCTTAATTGCCTTAATGAGTTCTCAGGCAGAGTGATTGCCTGGTGTGCTTTACAGGAAGCACGGTAGAGCAGCACTACAAGGAGTAAAACTCCATGCTACAGTGGGGTGACTCCACAATGAGGTTCCTATATGTGGGGTGCTGCCCAGGAATAGGATAAAGCCTCGGCTTAGCAGGCCAAGTCACAGCGACGTAGCACAGCAAATAGGCAGTTAGCCTAATGATGTACGTTAAAATAAATAGGGATGTAGTCAGCACTACAAAGAGGAGGAGTTCCTCATGTTACAGTGGCACGACACCACGATGAGGTACCCGGTTAGGGATAAAGCCTTGGCCTTGCAAGCCATGTCGTTGCGATGTAACACCGCAAGGGAGCCTAAGGCTTCATGCTGGGTAGTTTGGCACTACAAAGAGGCGGTTGCCTCATGCTACTGTAGTATGACACTACGATGAGGTTCCCGGTACGTGGTAAGGCCTCGGCTTTAAGCCATGTCATAGCGGCGTAGTACCGCAAGGGAAGCGCAAAGTGCTTCATGCCATGTCTCTTTATAATGAACTCACCTATAGTGTATGGACAGAGATACCAGGCCGTCTCTTGAGGGTGAACTTGTAGACGCCCAAAATTATACACTGAAACCAGACTGGCATAGGGCCTTTAATGTGTAGTCAGAAGCACATGTAACTACATCATGTGAGTGGAAAGAATTTCAGCTATGATGCAGAATTCAAGGCTTAGTTCATTCTTGTATTATAGTTTGATTTTTGACCCATGCGGGAAGATTCAAGTCGTCAGTGACATCTCTCCTAATGCATGATGGACAGTTACTGTGGGGAACACTTATATCCATATATAGAGATATGTGGGGGATTGTTGGGTTTTTGGTTTTTTTTCCTTTAGAAAGCTTTAGTCCCACATCGGAAAAAACAAATGGTTTGTATCTCTATATATTAGCTTGGCTATTATTGGAGATGCACATGTGGTGTGGAGGTGCACATGGGTTTGCCATGTGGGGTTATTTTCTAAATGGGAAAAAGGCTAAAATCAACAATTAAAGCATTCATGCTTTTTGCTCTTGGGAAATTTATTTCCATAGGAGCTAAGCCCCGTAGGGGCTTAGCGACTCGGACTCGGACTCGGACTCGGACTCGGACTCGGACTCGGGCTCGGGCTCGGGCTCGGGATCGGGCTCGGGCTCGGGCTCAAGGGCTCATGAGGCGTAATGTGGCATTTTGTTGGCGCACTTTGCACTTAGCACGTCAGCATCGTCGCTAGGCGCATAGTACGCTTAAGTTGCGCTCGTTGTGCGGGCCACTTGCGTGACCACGTTACGCGGCCCGTTACGCGAGCCCAGTTATGCTGGCCCAGTTACGCAGCCCAGTACACCCAGTACGCGCAGTGTGTGCAGCGTACGCAGCGTGCGTAGAGTGCACAGTGTGCGCAGCGTACGCAGTGTGCGTAGAGTGCATAGTATGCGTAAGGTGCGTAAAGGGGCTGTGTGCGTAAAGTGCAAATTACGCTGGCTACTTGAATGGCACAACTTCCAGCAGAACGTGTCCTTACATGTTCTGAGCGGTTGCTCCATGTTCGGGGTGGTTACTACCACGTCCCTAACATTATGCTAACCGGGCAGTTGTTGTAGGGGCTTATATAAGGCCTCCTCCTTCTCTCTCACAGGTGACAGAACTAATGGATAGGTAGTAGACAGAAAGTTTACAAGTGCTTAGAGGCTGTGAGAGAGAAGTGAGGAATTGTACCAGCGTTACGTTTTGCACAGGAGTTCAAGTTCATCCGAGGAGTCAGAAGAGCAGAGTGTTCCAGGTTCTCCGACGAACTTGCTGGTTCCTGGAAGCTATTCGTGTGGGGCGAATAAAGCTTTGAGCAACGGTGATCATTCACCCCAGCAGGAGATTATCCACCTTTTGCCTGTCACTTTCTTTGTTGTTCTATCAGGATTCTATTAACGCACCTTCGGTGAAGTGTTAGCGTTGATATTACCAGAATTCTGTTTGTGCACCTTCTGTGAAGGGTAGCACTTGTGGAATCTCTCTTACGTACCTTCTGTGAAGTGTTACGTTCTGTGCACCTTCTGTGAAGTGTAGCACTAGTTGAAATTTCTCTTACGTACCTTCTGTGAAGTGTTACGTAATAACGATTGTTTATACAATTGTTACGATATTTCAGTTTTCCATCGAAAAAATTGTGCCCCGGCAATAACAGTTTGGATAAGTGTAACATGTAGGAAGTCTGAAAGTGATTTTTTGTCTGCTAAAAATAAAATTTTTGTTCGGTTTTGAGTTTCATGTTTTTCTTGGACTAAAGTGACTTTCAATATTTGGATACATGATATTTGTACTGTGGAAGTGGAAAATTGACGCTTTCATGTGTTGATGTTAAATATGAAGGTGGTAAAAAAGTGCACAATAATAATAAAAAATAATTTGTAATGTAAGTAAATTGATAACAATTATTAACACTAATTATTTAAATCCATGCTTCATGTTATCAATGGATTAGGACAAATTAAATAGTAATTGTATTGTGCATTATTGGTTACTTATTTTAATTATTTATTTTATATATCTCTTAATTGTTTAACATTAACTATCATCATAAAGTATTTGACATCTATGTTGCATGAACACAGATATGCCACAACACAGTACAAAAACATGGCGACTCAAACACGTCAACGTTTTGATGTGTCTTCACTATACTTTTGAATATCCATGGTGTGTTTCATATTTTTCCATTATGTATCCGAGGTTACGTTCCTAGCTAAAATTTTCAGTGTTTGTGCTTTCTAAATAAAAATTATGTGCCATATTAGAAATTAATATTTAAATAGATTGATGATTAAGCAATATTACTAATTATGTAGCTTATTAATGATTAATACTTAATATAAATACTTATTATACAAATGTTTAATTAAAAAATATGTATCGACTTCTATCCCACATCCATGAAAAAAAAATGGATGTAGAGTGGTTGCTTTTGCATTAAACATATGGAGACAATAAGTGCCGATATGAACTGTAAAAACAATAATGCTTTAGTTCATAGGAAGTATGTAGTTGGCCAAAATTTTCCTCCTAACTACCGGGGACGGATCTAGGATCCAAAGATGGAATGGAGTATTAAGGTTCGAATAAACTGAACTTAAAAGATCATTTTTTATTTTTGAATATATTTAGATGTTATATATCTATCTGGTAAAAAAAAAGTTGGATGAACTGTAGCCCACCCACCAATACACCTGAATCCACCCCTGCTAATTATACACTTTTGCTAATTATACACTTTTTTGCGACTTACATACAGCCGAAAACGCCCTAAATAAAAGATCTCTAATAAAAGATACAAAATAAAATTGTTTTTATGCTCTTTCTTTCCACATGATTCTTGAAGTTTACTGTCTTCCTCGTCAAGAAAACTAAACTAGCACAACCACACAGGCATACATGTACAGGACCACCATTTAATATGAATATGTTGCAGTCGGTCCGTGGATCACTAAGGGAACGTTTGGTACGCGGTATTTTTTTTATTTTCGAAAAAAATTAAGATGGAAATCTATTATCACGTTTGTTTGGCTTATAAAAAATTTATTTTCGAAAATTATAAATATCCGGATAAATAGTTTACCCACAAAATATGAGAATTCTATCCCTTGAGAATAGGTGGATATTTTTTTTTTGTCCGGAAAAAAAAATTGTCTAAATTTTTTTTCTTCTTTTTTGATCAATTTTTATTAGTTTTGAACATTTTTTCTTTTTTGTCGTTTTATCGCTTTTTTGTTATTTTTTGTCGGTTTTACCAATATTTTGTCATTTTAAGCGATTTTTTGTCGTTTTTACCTATTTTTTGTCCTTTTTGTCACTTTTTGATTTATTTTTTTCGTTTTACCCATTTTTTGTCCTTTTTGTCGCTTTTTTGTCGTTTTAAGCGTTTTTTTTGTCGTTTTTGTAGCTTTTTTGTTATTTTTAACGATTTTTAGTCATTTTTTGTCGTTTTGTCGTTTTTTGATCATTTTTACTGATTTTATATCGTTTTTTAATCATTTTTGTCGCTTATACCGATTTTTTGTCGTTTTGTTGCTTTTTGGTTATTTTTTGTCGTTTTAACCGATTTTTTGTCTTTTTTTTGTCGTTTTTATTGATTATTTTTCGTTTTTGTCGCTTTTTCGTTATTTTTCGTCGTTTTAATTGATTTTTTTTGTTGTTTTTAACCGATTTTTTGTTGTTTTTTGTCGTTTTTGCCGCATTTTAATTTTTTTGTCGTTTTTACCGATTTTATGTCGTTTTTGTCGTATTTTGGTTATTTTTGTCGTTTTTACCTTTTTTGTTATTTTTTGTCGTTTATACATTTTTTGTCGCTTTTTGGTCATTTTTGTCGTTTTAACCGATTTTTTTTCGTTTTTCATCGTTTTTTGTTATTTTGTCGTTTTTACCGATTTTTTTTCGTTTTATCATTTTTTTTTCGTTTTTATCGATTTTTTGTCGTTTTTATCGGTTTTTTTTATATTTGTTCATTTTTTTCGTTATTATTATTTTTTATTTTTTTGGGAAATATTTGTATTGTCATCGAACATGGAAATGTAATTTTTCAAAAAATTTAATTCGTTAGAATTTGATTTTCGAGAATATAGAATTTTTGACTGTATAGTATTCCGCATACCAAACGTACCTCACACTTGTTTCAGTGTGTACTAGAGAAAATATACGGGAAGCAATGGACACTTTTTTAACAGTACTAAATATTCTGTTGGGTTTTTAGCCTTTAGTTTTGGTTTTTAGTCCCACATCGGCTAGAAAGGAATGTGTATCTCCATATATATGAGTCTTTGCTCTTTATGGAGATGCACATGTAGTGCACATGGGTGTGTGCCATGTGGGATTAATTATTAATGGTATAAAGGCTTAATCAACAATTAAGAAGCTGTAAGCTTTTTGCTCTTGGAAATTTATTTCCATGGAGCTAAGCTCCGTAGGAGCTTAGCGACTCGGACTCGGACTCGGACTCGGACTCGGGCTCGGGCTCGGGCTCGGGCTCGGACTCGGGCTCAAGGGCTCATGAGGCGTAATGTGGCATTTTGTTGGCGCACTTTGCACTTAGCACGTGCGCGGCCCGTTACGCGAGCCCAGTTACGCTGGCCCAGTTACGCAGCCCAGTATGCAGCCCAGTACGCCCAGTACGCGCAGTGTGCGCAGCGTACGCAGCGTGCGTAGAGTGCGCAGTGTGCGCAGCGTACGCAGTGTGCGTAGAGTGCGTATGTGCGTATGGCTGGCTGCATATTAGAGCGGGAACGGTTGCAGCAGTTGCTGCACTTTCAGGAGTGGTTCAGCCACTACCCTGAAGTTCAGGCAACTGCTTGGCAACCGCCCCATGGGCTATATATGCAGGTTCTCTCCTCTCTCTCAGTGTTAGAGAAATCAGAATTCCAGGGAGAAAAACTCTTAAGTGTTTTTTAACACAACAGAGTAGTGAGCGTGTTTTTTAACACAAACACTAGTACTTTTTAGTACGCGTGAGTTCTGTTACTTCAGAAACAGAGAGAGAAGAGTAGAGCCATTGCCAGAGGAGTTCGCCGTCTTCCGAGGAGTCAGAAGAGCAGGAGTGTTCCAAGGTTTTCCGTCAACCTTGCTGGTTCCTGGAAGCTGTTCGCAGAGGGCGAATAAAGCTTTGAGCAACGGTGATCATTCACCCCAGCAATTCCATCTCTCGCCTGTCACCCTTCTGTTGCCTTTAGCAGTTCTGTCAGTATCTTCTTTTAGAAGGCACTACTGCCAGTTTGCTACGATCACGAAAATCTCTTTAGATTATTCGTGAATTACGATATCTTTTTAGATCTCGTAATTTGCAGAATCCTTCTGGATCTCTGTTGCAAAACCTTCTTTAAGGAATTGCATTTGAAATATTGTCTTTACAACTGTTTCAGTTTCTGTATTTTCCATCGAAAAGCGTGCCCCGGCGTTCCCGGCAATAACAATCTCAAAGCTTTATTGCTACGATGGAAGATATTAATGCTTCACTCCTCAATACTGACTTTTGCAAATTAGAAAAGTTTGATGGAGAGCATTATCAAGTCTGGAAGAGGAAGGTTTATCTCACTCTTCAACTTAGAGACGTTGATCACATATTGCTTGATGAGGAACCTACTGTTCCAGATACTGGGTCTGCTGCCGCAATCACTGCGGCTACTAAACTTCAGGCCAAGTGGAGAAGGAAAAATAGCATTTGCAGGTTGCTTATCCTGAATGCTATGGAGGATTCTCTAGCAGAATCCTACAGTAAGAAACCAATTGCCAGGGACATATGGGAGTCTCTGGAAAAACTGTACGAAGAAGACAAGAACAGGAGCAAAATATTTGTGGTTGAAAAATATCACAAATGGCTCTTTGAGGACGAGAAGTCCAAGCTGCCGCAGGTCAAAGAATTTCTGAAGTTGCGACAGAAATTGGAAGACGAGGCTATGCCCCTCCCCGACAAGTTTGTTGTTGGAGGAATTGTCTCAAAGCTCCCCGCTGGGTGGAGCAAGTTCTATGCAAACATGCATAGGAAGAAGTTGGAGATCACCCTTGAAGATCTCCTACATGAAATATATGTTGAGGACCAGATGTGGGCTCAACTGAAGGTGGACACACTGTCCAAGCAATTGGCTAACGCCAATCTGGTTCAGACCAAGGAACCAAAGGGAAAGGGAAAGCGTGCAGATTTCCAGAAGAAGAAGAAGAACCCTAACAACTTGAATGTTAAGGGAACTTCTTTCAAGTCAAAGAAATCTAAGGCAAAGATGCTTTGTTTCAAGTGTGGCCAGTTGGGCCATTTCAAAAGTGAATGCACAGCACCGGCCAAGAAATCAGAGCAAGGTGAGCCTAGCAAAGTCTCAATGATTACTGATGTAATTGCTATAATTGGACAGGTTGATGCTGTAGGATCTGATTCAGACTGGTGGGTAGATACTGGAGCCACCTGCCATGTCTGCTCCAGTAAGGAGTGGTTCACCACCTACACATCCACTTCTGAAGCGGTTGTGATGGCGAACCAAGCACAAGCTGAAGTTCTAGGGATCGGGACGGTTATTCTGAAGATGACTTATGGCAAGTCTCTGACGCTTCAAGGCGTGAAGCACGTACCTGCTATCGCCAAGAACCTGATCTCGGGAGGCTTACTCTGCAATACAGGCCTCAGAATGGACATCAATGCTGGCCAGATGGTGATGTCTATCAAGGAAACATATTTCGGATAAGCTTTTTATACCGAAGGAATGTTCAAGATTCAGCTTGTAAATCAGTCCAATGTAATTAATGTAATTAATGAAATCACTCCTTCTACTTATACTCTTGAGTTGTGGCATAATAGGCTAGGACATGTTCATTGTAAACGAATAAACAGAATGTCTAGTCTAGGACTTATCTCCAAGTGTGGGGGTAAGGTAGAGAAATGTGAAGTTTGTGCTCAAACGAAGATCACAAGGAAACCCTTTCCTCGGGTTAATCGAAGTACAGATCTTCTGGAGTTGGTACACTCAGATATCTGTGACTTCAAACAGTTCTCTACAAAGGCCGGGATGCAGTATTTCATAACCTTCATCAACGACTTCTCAAAGTATGCGTTCGTCTACTTGCTGAAGGCTAAAGACGAAGCATTCGAGAAGTTCAAGGAGTTCAGAGCCGAAGCTGAGCGGCAGACTGGACAACAACTCAAAAGGATAAGAAGTGATCGAGGTGGGGAGTACAGGTCTCATGAATTTGCATCGTTCTGTAAGGAACATGGAATTGTCAATGAGACTGCGGCTCCGTACTCTCCTCAATCAAACGGAGTAGCTGAAAGGAAGAACAAGACGTTGACAGAAATGATAAATTTAATGTTGTTGACTGCTGGCCTTCCTAAGTGCTACTGGGGAGAAGCTGCATTGACGGCCACTTATATTCTAAATAGAGTGCCTCATGCAACTTCAGACGTTACTCCTCATGAACTCTGGTTCAAGGTCAGACCTAACTTGAATGTCATTCGAGTGTGGGGGTGTCTGGCATATGTTAAGCTTCCAGATCAAAAGATTCAGAAGCTTGGGACAAGGACTACAAAGACGATCTTCTTGGGGTATGCCGAGAAGAGTGATGCTCGGAGATTTCTTGATATTGAGTCAAATCATATCATTGAATCTCGCGATGCAGAATATTTTGAAGACAAGTTTGCAAGGCACAAGAATATTATTCTTCCGGATGTTCCGGAGAATAATGAGGGTGCACAAGAGACTGAAGTCTTCAATGAAGATGTGGTCCAAGAAGATGTTGTTGTTGATACAACGGTTGAACCAGAACAAGCTGAGCCATCAGCTAAGCGTGTGAGGAGGCCGAAGGACTTCGGAAGTGACTTTGTCACCTATCATGTGGAAGCAGATCCGCTTACCTATGATGAGGCGATGAAGACCAGAGACGCGGTTTTTTGGAAGGAGGCGATTGACAATGAGATTGATTCCATCACCTCAAATAACACTTGGGTGTTGGTTGATCTTCCCGAAGGAGCGAAACCCATCGGATGCAAATGGATCTTCAAGAAGAAGATGAAAGCAGACGGAACTATTGACTAGTTCAAGGCTAGGTTGGTAGCTACGGGGTTTTCTCAGAAGCAGGGGATTGACTACTTTGACACATATGCTCCAGTAGCCCGGATGACCACCATCAGAATGTTGATTGCTCTCGCAGCAATAAATAAGATGGTGATACATCAGATGGATGTGAATACGGCTTTCCTAAATGGCGAGCTGACCGAAGAGATTTACATTGAACAGCCAGAGGGATTTGTCATCAGAGGTCTTGAAGACAAAGTCTGCAAGTTGGTAAAATCCTTGTACGGTCTTAAACAGGCTCCCAAGATGTGGCATGAGAAATTTGACAAAGTTATAAGGTCAAATAGCTACATGGTCAGCGATACGGACAAGTGTGTTTACACGAAGTTCGATAATGGAAGAGGTGTGATCGTTTGTCTGTACGTGGGCGACATGCTTATCCTAGGTACGGATATTAGATGTGTCACGGAACAAAGAAATTTATCTCAAGCAAGTTCAGTATGAAGGACTTGGGGGAAGCTGATGTGATCTTAGGGATCAAGATCATCCGGACAGACACTGGACTAGCACTGTCACAGTCTCATTATATTGAGAAAATGATCACTCGTTATGGGTATCGGGATCTTCCAGGGATCGATACGCCGTACAGGTGTGATCTGAAGCTGAAGCCTAATTCAAGGGAAAGCGTCAGACAGCTGGAGTATGTAAGCGTAATCGGGAGTTTGATGTATGCTACTACTGCCACAAGGCCTGACATAGCTTTCGCCGTGGGAATGCTGAGTCATTTTACGAGCAATCCAGGTGTTGAATACTGGAAAGCTGTGGAACGGGTTATGAGATATCTCAAGAAGACTCAGACATATGCACTGTACTACAGCGAAGATCCGTCGGTAGTGGAAGGCTTCAGTGATGCCAGTTGGTGCTCAGAGGTGGAAAGCGAGAGGTCCACAGGTGGATACATTTTTACAATGGATGGAGCTGCTATATCGTGGAAGTCGAAGAAGCAGACTATGCTCTCGCGGTCATCCATGGAATCTGAGTTCTTTGCACTTGATACCGCAGCCGAGGAAGTAGAATAGCTTCGGGAGCTCATGTATGATCTTCAAGTGGTTGGGGCGCAAATATCGGCGATACCGATATACTGCGACAACCAGGCGACTGCGGCGGTGGCAACAAATGACATTTTCAACGGGAAGAAGAGGACTGTGCGGTTGAAGCACAGGGCAGTACACGATCTTATCAAGAGAGGTGTTATTACAGTAATTGATGTTCGGAGTCAGGAGAACCTGGCGGATCCGTTCACCAAGGGCCTCAAGCGCCAGCTGGTCGATGACACAGCTTGTAAAATGGGCTTGAAGGCATTCTGATATTGTATTATTGTATTCCTACCATAAAATTTTATGCTATTAGTTCAAAGATTTATCTACTAGGCATCTAGCTTTTGGTTCAAGGGAGGACCACTAATCGGAAGAATATCATGAACGGTGGGTACATGTTCTATTGGGCATGGAGAGGTTACGGACCTATAACCACTGTTGTCTACTGTTGTTTTCTGCGAAAAACAGGTCCTGTGGGAGGTTGGCTTAAATGCCTTAATGAGTTCTCAGGCATTTGGAATGTCTGGTATGCTTTACAGGAAGCATGGTAGCACAGCACTACAAGGAGTGTGACTCCATGCTATGTGTGGCGGTGACTCCACCATGAGGTTCTCGAAGAAGGTAAAGCCTCGGCTATGTTAGCCAAGTCACAGCGGCATAGCACCGCAAATAGGCAGTTGGCCTAATGCTGTATATTGAATTAAAGAGGGATGTAGTCAGCACTACAAAGAGGAGGTGTTCCTCATGTTACGGGTGGCACGACACCACAATGAGGTAAACCCGGCTAGGGATAAAGCCTCGGCCTTGCAAGCCATGTCGTAGCGGCGTAACACCGCACAGAAGCGTAAGGCTTCATGCTGGATAGTTTGGCACTACAAAGGGGCTAGACCTCATGCTACGGGTAGTATGACACTACGATGAGGTTTCCGGTGATTCGGGGTAAGGTCCTCGGCTTAAGGCCATGTCATAGCGGCGTAGTACCGCAAAGGAAGCGTTGGACGCTTCATGCCATGTCTCTTTAATAAAGAACTCACCTATAGTGTATGGACAAAGAGATATCAGGCCGTCTCTTGAGGGTAAACTTGTAGACGCCCAATATTATACACTGAAACCAGGCTGGCACACGGCCTTAAATGTGCAGCCAGAAGCACATGTAACTACATTATGTGAGTGGAAAAAATTTCAGCTATGATGCAGAATTCAAGGCTTAGTCCATTTTTGTATTATAGTTTGATTTTTGACTCACGTGGGAAGATTCAAGTCTTAAGTGGCATCTATCCTAAAAGCATAATGGACAGTTACTGTGGGGAACACTCGTACTCATATATATAGAGATATGTGGGGGATTGTTGGGTTTTTAGCCTTTAGTTTTGGTTTTTAGTCCCACATCGGCTAGAAAGGAATGTGTATCTCCATATATATGAGTCTTTGCTCTTTATGGAGATGCACATGTAGTGCACATGGGTGTGTGCCATGTGGGATTAATTATTAATGGTATAAAGGCTTAATCAACAATTAAAAGCTGTAAGCTTTTTGCTCTTGGAAATTTATTTCCATGGAGCTAAGCTCCGTAGGAGCTTAGCGACTCGGACTCGGACTCGGACTCCGGCTCGGGCTCGGGCTCGGACTCGGGCTCAAGGGCTCATGAGGCGTAATGTGGCGTTTTGTTGGCGCACTTTGCACTTAGCACGTCAGCATCGTCGCTAGGCGCATAGTGCGCTTAAGTTGCGCTCGTTTCGCGAGCCACTTGCGCGACCACGTTGCGCGGCCTGTTACGCGAGCCCAGTTACGCTGGCCCAGTTACGCAGCCCAGTATGCAGCCCAGTACGTCCAGTACGCGCAGTGTGCGCAGCGTACGCAGCGTGCGTAGAGTGCGTAGAGTGCGCAGTGTGCGCAGCGTACGCAGTGTGCGTAGAGTGCGTATGTGCGTATGGCTGGCTGCATATTAGAGCGGGAACGGTTGCAGCAGTTGCTGTACTTTCAGGAGTGGTTCAGCCACTACCCTGAAGTTCAGGCAACTGCTTGGCAACCGCCCCGTGGGCTTTATATGCAGGTTCTCTCCTCTCTCTCAGTGTTGGAGAAATCAGAATTCCAGGGAGAAAAACTCTTAAGTGTTTTTTAACACAACAAAGTAGTGAGCGTGTTTTTTAACACAAACACTAGTACTTTTTAGTACGCGTGAGTTCTGTTAGTTCAGAAACAGAGAGAGAAGAGTAGAGCCATTGCCAGAGGAGTTCGCCGTCTTCCGAGGAGTCAGAAGAGCAGGAGTGTTCCAAGGTTTTCCGTCAACCTTGCTGGTTCCTGGAAGCTGTTCGCAGAGGGCGAATAAAGCTTTGAGTAACGGTGATCATTCACCCCAGCAATTCCATCTCTCGCCTGTCACCCTTCTGTTGCCTTTAGCAGTTCTGTCAGTATCTTCTTTTTAGAAGGCACTACTGCCAGTTTGCTACGATCACGAAAATCTCTTTAGATTATTCGTGAATTACGATATCTTTTTAGATCTCGTAATTTGCAGAATCCTTCTGGATCTCTGTTGCAAAAACTTCTTTAAGAAATTGTATTTGAAACATTGTCTTTACAACTGTTTCAGTTTCTGTATTTTTTATCGAAAAGCGTGCCCTGACGTTTCCGGCAATAACATATTCATCCTATAAATATGGAAATCCTTCTGTCTATTTCCATTTTTTTTACTAGTCCTGGCTGATGAGGATCTTTCATGCATGCTCTGTCAACTTTTCACCGAAAAAAGGGAGAGACTTGTACTTTTTAATTCATGCATGTCAGGGGCACAATCCATAGGCTGGCAGGGTGGCATTGGAATGGAGAGATAGTAGACCTAAAAGCTTTGAAATACTTCTCGTGTGAAGTGCGCGCATTGTCAGAAAAGTAATATGTTTGACACAATGTGATACTTACTAGCAGAAAGTAATGAAAGAGTGAGCAGAAGAAGTCAGTATAGTGGGAGACATACTGAATTTGGGACAGAAGAAATAATGGAAGCTGCAGTGAGTGACTGGGCAAGGATTCCTTCTTGATAACTCACGTGTTTTCTATCCATAATACATTAGTAGGCTAGGAATCAAAAATCACATTAAACATTTTAGTATTAATTATATATATGCCAGCTTGACCTTGGTAGAAACGAAATACGAAAACTGTTTCCCAAAATAAAAAAACTGCAAAAAAAATCGAAAACGATGCTGAAAATTAAATTGTCAAAATCACACAAGAGTTACAAACTACAAACATAACAATTTTGACGTGAAAAACCCTCGCGAGAAAAATCACGAGACGACTGGAGTCAAACTCTGAAAAGCCTCAACTGATATATAAGAAGATATAGACTCCTTACAAACTTCTCACCAATTCAAACCGGATCACCACAACGACTTGGACGATAAAAATAGGTTATAAACTCCAAAAAATAAGAGACAACGAGAAAATTTATCTAAAACAATCTCTACTATGAACAATCTACAATTCCTTTTTTCTCTTTGCCAAAAGTTAGACTTTGATATCTCTCTCTCTCTCTCTGTCTCTCTGGTAAATTGGATTTTTGGGTTAGGAATAACTATATATATCACTACAAATTGTAGCAAATTTGGACCGTTTGATGAGATCCAATGGTGTAGATAAGTACCCCAAAATTAGGTTCAGCCCAACAAAATCGAACTCAGACCAAATTCGGTCTGTCCTGATCGAATTCGGCCAACCTAGGCCAGGTTGGTTATGCTTGGATATGACCGAACTCGGACTGAACTTAGACCAAATTATGTTTGTTCTTGACAGAACTCACACCTTCAGTTTTACGAGCTTCTCCGATACACGAATGTCGGTCGTCGTACTCTGGGATATTCTCCACATAGGTTAGAAGCCCCACCCAACTTCAACACATCTCTCCCTTTCCAACTAGGTGGAGGACCTCGTCATATCGATGATCCTCCTGCAGTACTCAAAATTTTCGATTGGTATAACTTTCGTGAGCATATCTGCTCCATTGTCCTCCGTATGAATCTCCTCAAGCGTCGAATCCTTCGCCTCAAGCATATATCGTAATACCGAGTTGCAATATGCTTGGACCAACTATAAAATATCATATTTTTCCAAGATGGATTGCACTCTTGCTATCGTAAAACAAAACGTACTACTCTTGCTTAATCCCAACTTCCAACAAAAATTTCTTCATCCACAACAGCTCATTGCAAGCCTCTGTCGCCAAAATGAATTATGCCTCTGTCGTACAAGAAAACACATTTCTGCAACAGCGATGCCACAAAACATTTCCACCAGCAAACATCTTAACTTAGTCTGAAGTCGATCTCCTCATGTTCACATCTCTAGCCATATCAACATTAGTATAACCAATCAGCTTCGGCTCGCCATCACAAAATGAAAGCTTCCAATCAGCAATGCCCTGAAAGTATCAGATAATCCACTTGAGCATACTCCAATATACCCTTCCTCGATTGGAAAGATACCTACTAACTATGCCAACTTTGTGAGCAATATCGTGCCCTATACACACCATATCATGTATAAGACTTCCCACAATTGGTATATGAATCTTGTTTTATGTCTTTCTTTTTGTCCTCGGTAGATGGACACTGCTCCACAGTAACGTTAAAGTGAGCTACAAGGGGGTCGCTCACTTTTTTTGACCCGTCCGTCCCGAAATACTGAAGTATTCGGTCAATGTACTTCTTTTGGGACAAGCAAAACAACTTGGACTCCCTTTTGGCTGATCTCTATCCCAAGAATAGTCTTCGTTGTGCCCAAATTCTTCATAGAGAAGGCCACACCCAGTTGGTGCTTTAACTACACTATCCTGGTGGCATTTCAACCCACCAATAGCATATCATCCACTTAGAGCAATAAAAAGATAAAATTATCCTACAAAATACTTCACAAAAATACAATGATCCGAAGTTGTTCGTGCATAACCATGTTCCCCTATAAATGACTCAAAATTTCTCTACTACCACCTCAGAGCCTGTTTCAGACCATACAAGCTCTTCTTTAATCCATAGACTAAAGATGACTTGTCCTTCTCACTGAATCCCTCTGACTGCTCCAAGTATAAATATTCCTCTAATTTATGGAGTAATGTCGTCTTTACGTCCATTTGCTCAACCTCTATGTCGAAACTGGCTGCTAATGCTAGCATTATTCGAATAGATGACAATTTGACGACCGACAAAAAATCTCATCGAAATCTATGTCCTTTCGCTGACTGTAGCCTTTAACTACCAGCCTCACTTTGTATCGATGACGAATAGCATCTTTTTTCTGCTTCACTCTGAAAATCCATCAATTCTTCAAAGCCTTCTTGTCCTTTGGCAATTGCACTAGCTCATAAGTGGAGTTTGTCTGTAAAGAACTCATCTTCTCCTACATGACCTACATCCACCCATGTATGTATTCGTCTTCTATGGCCTCTGTGAAGCTTTCACGTTCTCCTCCGTCAATCAATAGCACATACTCATATGGAGAGTACCTCATAGATGGTCGATACTTTTTTGTGCTCTTCTTCAATGGAACCTTTGGTGTTGGCTATATGTCGACAACCTCATTCCCTTTAGAAACTACCTCTTCAGTATGCTTGTCCTCCTTAGGGTCATGCTGACCATCATCAGCAACTAATGATCAAGGTTGTGAGCATCTCCATGTACTGGATCCTCCATAAATGGATTCTAAGTAGTATCCTCTAGAAACAGCTCGAAGCGTGATGACTCCATACAATTCCTCAGCCTCAAAAGGCAACTCAAAATTCTGAGTGTTGGTGATGATCTGATCCTTGACGAATACCACGTCTATGCTTTGGTAAAGCTTTTTTTCTCCACTAGGTCGTAGAGTTTATAGCCAAACTCATCCCGACTAAAGCCGACAAAAATGCTCTACCTCATCTTCGGCTCAGTTTGGATCTCTTGTCCTTCGCTACATGTACGAAGGCATTATAACCAAACACTCGAAGGTGACTGTATAACGTCTCATTGTTATACTATACTTTATATGGCACATACCCTACAAAGGAGCGCTATAAGGGAAATTAATTACATTAGCATTAGTGTTGAGAGTCCCACCCTAATAATTACCCGGTAAGTTTGCTTCTAACCGCAAATATCATACCCTCACCATCAATGTCATGTCACATACACTTCTACACCATTGAGCTGCTATGTCTTTAGCAGAGTCTTTTGGTGTTGAATCCCTTGCTATTTGTAGTAAGCATCAAATAACTAATGTATTCACCGTCATTTTCAAATCGAATACACTTCAAATTCTTGTCCAACTTCCTTTCAACACAGGCTTAAAGTCCTTTGAAAGTAGGCAACACCTGATACTTGGTCTTTATAGCATAGACCCAAACTTTTATAAAAGTTACAAAAGAAGAAGCATCACTAATAGATTTTACCTTCATTGGATTTTCTTAAAAACATGTCAATAAATGACTCCATAAAAACAATAAATGACTTAATAAGAACACGTCAACTGTTGGCCCATTCGGTCTTAGTCAACTTGATTTTGATAGTTAACTAAACCATGTTTCGATAAGTCGTAATATAATCCAACTAAACACTCAATAATGTTGTGACAATTGCCGGTTGTACTTGTATTTCTTCATGTAATCTTTTATTTTATTCGAGTCTAGGAATTATGTACATCGAGTCACACTGGCATACTCAAAGTCCACTTAAATACAGCCTAAAACCTATCCACATAATCCAAACCAAACCAAACCAAAACTAGCCCATACTAACCATGGACCATACTAAAACAAATCAACCGAACTTGGACGCCAAATCGGACCGAACTCGGTTGACCTAGATTGTAAAATTGTCCATTTGTGAAATCCTTTTTTTTATGATTCCAACGGTCAGAAAAATTCAAATATTTTGGTCGAACTCTGGCCGAACTTTGTCAAAAAAACCTATAAATATACATGGATTTTCCTATTCCTACTCACTCATCTCTTCTTAATCTTTCAATCCTTTAGTGAGTAAACCCTCAAGGCCTAAACTTTCCCATCTCCAAGATCAACTCCCTATCCTTCTAGTGCCAAGTGCGATCTCGGTTTAGAAGTCTATCAGAGTTGTAAGAGCTTGGCTCAGTCAGTTTTCTTTATTTGAGAAGTCGTCGTGCATGTCCTTTGGTCAAAGCAAGAGGTGTAAGAAGTCGACGTCCCTTTAGATTAAAGCACGTGGTATAAACTGATATTCAATAGTGGATTAACTTTGAGCAAGAGTGTAAACCCCTAATTTTTCTGCCATTTTTTGTTTATTTTTATTTTTATAAATTTGGTTTTTATATTAATTGCGTATTGTACGTCGTGCGCAAATTTATGTTTTTTGTATTTGCTCGTCGAGTGCGAACATGTACGAGGTACATGCTTTTGAAAAAATGTCTTGAGTATAAATTTATTTGTATGGAAGAATGTTTTGAAAATGACATACGATAAATATTTTTTAAACGTATTGCATAGCGACTGCCAAAAAAATTTATTATCTTATAAAAATACTATCTTATTTTATTTTAGTAGTAATTTAGAAAAAAACAAGATTCTTGAATATTCTACTTGTGAAGTACATGAAATTTACTTCATGTATATTTTCGAAAACTAATAGAATTTATTTAGAAGTAATTATTTTAGCAAAAGTTATTTCAAATACTTAAATATTAATTTTGATTTTTCGAAATTATTTATTTTTATAAAAAGGTATTGAATTAAATGGTGATAATTTAAATGATGATTAAAATAATCAATAAAATAATTTCAAAAATTAATTATTTTTATTATTTATAGAAAAGATAATTTGAATTTATTTTGATAATTTAAAAACTTGGATTAAATTTTTATTTGACGATATAACTTATGCGAATTATCTATATCTAAGCTAATTTAGATTTAATTGGATTTCAACTAGATTGAGATTGGATTTTGACTGACTTAATTTATTTAAATTAATATGTGATTTATCTAGGGGATTTTAAATCAACCCAAGTCCTTATCCAAATCGTATCCACCACCCCCTATATAAGGAGAGGACAATTGTTCTATTTTTCTTTTGAATTCTCCATAACCATCCACATCATTGTGTGCATCGTGTCCATGTTTCCCCATCTAATTTATTATTCCATATTTTACTTATACATTTTCTTTGTGTCGGACACACCCCCGACACCATCAAATCCTAGACCTACGACCTTAGCCTTCACCCCACCGAGTCCAACTCCTCCCCGGCCACCCGACTCTGGCATCACCACCACACCCCGCCATGGCCGTCGTCTCCACCACCCACTCGTCCACCATCTTCCCGTAGCCTCACCGGATGGATTCCACCAGGCCACTCTCCGACCTTTCTACCGAAACACGTCCACCACCACTCCATCCCATCGCTGCCCCGACCATCCCGGCGTCCGTGTAATCGTGGCCACCATCCCCAACGGTACCATCCCAAAAAAACCACCATCATCATCCTCATCACCCCTGAAACCAGCCACCACCGCCTTGCCCTACCGGCCCCCATCAACAGAAAACACACCACCTCCAGCCCGTATTCCTCTACTCCAGCAACTACTGTCGTACTTCTGCCTACATCAACACCTACAACACCGAACACCAAAACCACTATCTTGTCGTGACCGCTGCCACCACCACTGTCATCCCCAACTCCTCTCCACCCCGACCTCTTCCTGCCACCATCGAAACCATCCACCATAGCCTGCTTCTCCGCCACTTCGGCCATCACCGTCGTCGTCGTCCCTAACCTCCGTATCAGTCGTTTCCATCATCCCAACCTGCACAATGTTCGTGCCTTCCAACTCCGGCCAGAATCTTTACCCCCACCGTTATCACCATCACCTCCAACCAGTTCGACGACCTCGCCACCCAAGCTGGCCATAACCACCACCAACAACACCACCGACAACAACCCAAAAAGAGAAGGCAAAATTGAAGAAGAACCTCCCTCACCTGAAACCTAACTCCGGTTGTTTGCAAAAACAAAAAGTTTGTAACAAACTTTAAAAAGAATCGTACAAAGTAAAATAAATTCTGGGGAAGTACAACTTTAGGAATCTGATCAGAAGATGATCACTTTATCCCTTGGACTATGTGAACTTGAAAATTAGAGCCTCTGGAGAATGCAGCAGCAATTTTGTAAGAATTCTTGATCTCTGTGATGCATTGATAATGATTGGAAACTCTATTTATAGAGTTCTGGAAATAACTATTTTAGCAGTTATTCTGATGTGCACAAGGTTGAACTGTGCCATTTTGGGTTGCGCTAACCTTAAGTTGTACCAACTTTCATTCAGTTACACAAACATGTACTAACTGTATTTAGACGCGTGGCATCATATGATTGAGATGTGCATGGTCGTGTACATAGTAGTGGACACGTTTTGAGAGATTAGTAGCATGTGCGCTATGTTATCCTACTTTAAAACGTAAGTTGTCTCAACTTTATCAGTTTGTACAAGCTTCAGTCAACGAGTCAAATTGCGCTTGATTAGATTGCGCCTAGGCGCAACTTAGTGAATAGGTATGTGGCATCATTTGGGTTACGTGTCAATCTGCGAGTAGAATTTGATCGGGTTGTGCCTAGGCGCAACTCACAGAGTGCACGGAACAGCTGTCAATCAAATCGTCTCGAGCGTCACGCTTTACGGGATTCGAAGAGATTTTCTTCGTTTATCGTGCTGTCAGTTGTCAGTGCTGTCAGTTAATGATGACAATTATTGTCAGACGCTACGTAGACTTTAGACAATATGATTGGGCACAGTCTGATATATGGCACAACCTGATCAGTGGCACAGTTTGATCTCTGAGCTTCATAACAGTGGAGCAGCTTGATTTCTGGGGCACAACTTGATTGCTGAGTAGTGTTTGTCATTGATTGTAAAAGTACAGAACAATTATATAGGAGGAATGAACTTAGACTCACAATACAAATTCGCTCGTACAATGAAAGCCTAGGGACGAAAACCTAGGTACAACAATCTAAGTACGATTGTTTATTTTTGATTCTAGGGGGTGACGGTAGAGGCTCGGGAAAGCGACGGCAACTCTGCTTTACTCCTTGGACAATCGGACGTAGCCTTGGCTCTGGTGAAAAAATGCTCTCGGGATGCGTGGAAAGAATCCTCTGTGCGTGCCTTTGTCTCTCTGTGTTTCCAGCCGGGTGGAGAGAGTCTCTTTCGCTCTAGAATTCTCCTTCTCTTTTTCTCCCCAATTCTCTAGTTCTCCGGGTCTCCCGGGGTTTACAAGGGAATGGCACCTTGCTATTTATAGAAGTGGGGGTGTGATCATTAGGGTTTGCGATGATTCTCCCTTGAAAAGTCGGCGGCCAATCATCTGGACCATTAATCTTGATTACATTACATCTGGGCAGTTAATTCTTGATTGTACCAAATCCGTATGGGCAATTAATGCTGATTACAATGAATCTTCATAATTTGTCATGACAAGCTCGGATCTCCTGCCACGTGTTCAATTTGCTTAATTACAAGAAATCTGATTTGATCCGTGTAATTATGGTGATTGTACTAAATTTGGTTGTTATGATTTATGAGCAGCCATAATTCTGAGGGGATGAGATAGCCACGTGTCTCAACTGTCATGAGGATCGCCACATATCTCGTCTGACAGAGCCGCATGAGTGCGGCCTATAAGTGAGCCGCATACAGGTGGCCCCTTCACAATCCTAGCCGTATGAAGGTAGCAGCCGCATGAAGGTGGTGACCGCATGACGGTGGGTAACTGCATGAAGATGGCAGCTGCATGAGGGAGGCGGCCGCATGAAGATGGCAGCCGCATAGGAGTGGCAGCCGCATAGGAGTGGCAGCCGCATGAAGATGGCAGCCGCATGAAGGTGGAAGCCGCATAGGCATGGCAGCCGCATGAACGTGGCAGCCGCATAGGGAGCTTCGGGGTCGGTGGATTGTGCCAGCTGTAACAAATATTTTCTTCGTTTCCCTAGGAATACGCCATCATGTCAGAGTCATTATTTTAACTTTATGTCAGAGCTGTCACTTATCAGGGCTGTTATTGTCAGAGCTACCGTCAGGGCATTTAATGCGGCAATTGCTTTGTGGCCAGCTGTAGAGGAGAACTACTTAGGGCCACGTGGCTCTTTTCTGAGCCGTATGGAGCTATCCGAGCCGCATGGGGCTCTAAAGGACTTTAAGCCGCATGCGTTTTCTAATGGATTTCTGAGCCGTATAAGGGGCTATCCGAGCCGCATGGGGCTCTTTTCTTGTCATTTTCCATGCTTCTACAAGACCCCCTTCCAAGTTTTTAATTTACAAAATTAAAATACTTTGAATAAGAAGCATGGCTATGTAAACTCTTCTGGCCGCATAGGTGTTCCGACCGCATGGACTTCCTAGCCGCATGAACTGTTTGGCCGCATAGGCTTCCTGCCACGTCTCTCTGCCACGTATGTGCTTCATTTATTGCCCTTGATTTGCTTTGATTTAAAGCCGTCTTTTGGGACATGATCCTAAGGGTCAGCTTTTTTAAATATTTAGATTTGACTCGATGCCCGAAGAGTTGATTCTGTCTTTATGCAGTACGCGGATCGAAGCGTCCGTCTGTTCATAAGCCTGCCCTCCTTCTGCCTATAAATAGGAGCATTTTTGGATAGAGAGTCTTCTTTACTTTCTCCTATCTTCAACTCTTTTTGCCCTAGATTGCTGTCTTCGTCTTCTCCGATCATCACTCGACAATGGCCCCCAAGTCTTCCAAGGCTGCCTCTGCTGCGACGAAGGGTAAGAAAGCAGTTCCTCATCGGCCATGGTGCCTGAAGTGCACCCTGACGTCCATCCCACTATTGCTGGTAAGGATGAACTCAGAACTATGGCTATGTCGCATATTTTATGCACGGACCTTCTTGGTCTTCGTATACTGTGCTGCGTGTGCCTCCCGAGCCGCATGGGGGTATACCCTATGTCCGAGCCGCATGAGGGTTGCGTAAGCACTTTATGAACCGAACCGCATAAGGATTTTCTTAATCGAACCGCATGAAGCCCTCTCAAACAAGACCGCATAAGTCCCACTTTGGACTGTGCCGCATAAGGCCTTGCTAAGTCGTGCCGCATAAGCTCATCTAGATTAGGCCGCATAAGACTTCACTAAGCAGAACCGCATAAACTCTTTTGACTGGGGCCGCATAAGACTTCGCTAAGCAGAACCGCATAAGCTCATCTGGATTGGGTCGCGAACAGCATGAGCTTCTCTGACTTAGGCCGCATAAGGCTGCACTAAACCGAACCGCATAAGCTCCTCTGACTTAGGCCGCATAATGCTCCACTAAAGAGGATCGCATAAGCCTACGCTAATTAGTGTCGCATAAGCTTATGCTCAAACAGAGCAGCATTAGCGCAGAGCCGCATAAGCTCTTGTTTGAACAGAGTCGCATGAGCTTATGTGGACTGGACCACATGAGCCTAAAATCACTAAGTAGTTTTATTTAGCCATCCTTTAATTTTGTTTCTTTTGTCTTTCTCCAGTGAATCTGCCAGTTAATGCACCAGGAGCGCCTCTGGTGGATCGCGTCCAATCGGCTATGGGCTATCGATATGACCATATAGTCGAGTATGTGACGAACCAGCTTCCAAAAGAGCCTTTGGAGAGGCTAAATGCTATCAAGAAACAGTCCTTTCACTTTCTCTGTGCCATGATGAACTCGGGGCAATTGGAGGGGGAATACCTGAAGCCTGTATTCCTCTTTGGTGATGCTTTGTCTGTAAAGAACACCCGGGTGCTGGATATACCCGAGAGCTGAGACTTTGCTCTTGACGGGGTGGAGATCCATATCCCTCCGATAGAGCGTCATTTTCCTCTCTCATGGTTCAACATGTTACCGCTAGACAGAAAGATGGAAGACTCCTTGACCCCAAGCAAGTCGGGGATGTTTGTGGAAAACATCCATTACAATAGGAATTTGGGGTCAGCATATGCGGGAATGGAACCGGTCAGTCGGTACGTGATGGGACTGGCTCCGGGTACCTTTATAAACGTAACGGGTCCCAACTTCACATTCTCTCAGGCCGATACCTTCTTGAACCAGCTTGCTCGCAAAGGGTCATATCCCGTCGGCCAGTTGGCGTTGCTGAACTGGATAAAGCCTATCCCTGCATGGGCCAACTTGACCACGTGGATTCTGCAGAAGTATGCGACTCCCCTGCGTGAGATCGGCCTCTACCACGCCATTCGGGGAACCTGTCATGGTCTACCCATAAATAAGCCGTTGTTCATGGCTCTTCTGGAGATGTACAACCGGCGGACGGAAACCTTCTTCACACCAGAAGGGGAACTGGGACTTGCTCTCCATGAGATGTACGTTATCTCCAAGCTGCCCTGGGGGGAAGAAGTCTTTGAAGTGTACACCCCTACGAACGAAGAGCTCGAGGATTTGGATCGGCAGTTCCCGGGCTTTGTTGTCGTGTATCGGGAATTGTTATGTCATCACAGCACTTGTCACTAGATGGCCATTAAGAAGGATGACAACTCGGAGGGGAGCATTCCTTATACCAGGTCCTGGGTCTCATACCTTTTTACCCTTGGTACCTCAGGCCGGGTTTCTTCCCAAGATCCTCATACTCATGAGGAGGTACAAAACCTGGTGTCAACTGCCAAGAGATCGAGGTCCATGAGCGACACATTTAGGATTAAGACCGACTCCTTTAGTTATTTTTTTCAAGGTACTCAGCGACTGTCGGAGAAGGGGCTTTTGGCAGGATTCCTGATGGTGTGGCTACAGAACTGCGTAGTCTCTGGAGGGGCAGGTTCCATTGAGAGGATCAGCCGCCACTTTATCCTCTCCACCGTAAAGCTGGTCTTTGGGGTCAGACTGGCCCTTCTTCCGGCCATGGTGTGCAGCATACACCTTGGCCTTCGCGCCTTTTCTTCCAAGGTCATCGCCCATGGCACGACGATGGATTTTAAGCGCATAGAGCTGCCATACCATTATCTGATGGGGTAGCTGTTAATGCACAACCGGTCTTTGATAAGGCCTGGAGCAGAAGATGGCATTACGGTTGATGACACTTTTATTTTCTGATTCCACAATCATCCCTGGGAGTACAGCACCATGTCAGCCTGTCGGAGAGCACTGGCGAGAGTGGACGGATACGAGTTTTTTGTATTTGTACCTCGTTTTATTGCTGAAGAAGTGAGCAGCGTACATGTTGATGGTACCAAACCTCCTCTCCTCTTACCTGAGAAAATGCTCCTTTGGCTGCGTAATATCCATCCAGCGCACCTAGTTTATCGTAACCGCAACATCGTCTATCTGGAGCCTTACTTTCCCAGCAGGTTCTCCCGCCAGTTCGGGTATAGCCAGTTGTTCTTTAACAGTCCCAGCTCTTGCCTGAGCTTTGAAGGTAGCGTGCTGGATGGTATCAGGACATGACATTATTATGACACGGTTCATACTTGAACCACCTTTTTAGTCCCTGATGGTGAGGTGCCAGGAGAGTTTTGTATATGGTGGCCTTATACCATGTTACGACGAGCAAGCCTCCCATTAATTTCGATCCGAGTACCAGCTTCATTGTGGGTACCGGCTTGACGGAGAAGCCCAAGGGGTCTAAGACGAGGAAGAGGAGGGCAAATACGGTTTTTGTGCCTGACTCGGAGTCCACAACCGCGGACGAAGAGAATAACAAGCATGAGGCATATAACTCTTCCCCTCCTGTGGAAGATGATGGGGCGGATCAGCCGTCTGTTGTGCCAGATGAGATGGTGGCGAATCAGCCGCCCGTCGCGCCTGGTCCTTCGTGCAAGCGGGGCAGGCGCGTGTCCACTGATGGTGGTAGAACCTACTCTACAAAGCGGGCTACGGTAAGACGCCACGTGCTGTTCATTAAAGAGAGAGGTGAAGGTGATGATGCCGCTTCGGAGATGAATTGAACTACAGCCATCTTCTCCTTTAGTCATTCTTTTCCCTGAATTGTTGCTTAATCATTTTTTCTTCTCTCTGTAGGCGTCAGAAGAAAGGGATTTCTCAGAACCAGCTGATGTTCCTGAAGCTGATCCGGTCATAGCCACTTTGGTTAGTTACATGTCTGCCGAGATCGTTGCTGCGGGGTTCTTCCGGCGACAGCTGAAGCTCCTTCCGTCGCGGAGGTCTCCATTCAGGGCGATGTGGACCCTACCGAGCCAATCTCCCAGGGTGCTGGATTCCAGCCGGGTGATGTGGACCCCATTACGTCTACCTCCGGGACTGCTGGAGCGGAGGAACCTACGGCATTCGTCTCGAATGTCGCCGGTGAGGAGGCCACGATCACTAAGATCGAGCCTCAACTTTCGTAACCCTCCCCTGGTAAGCTAAGTCAGATCTTGACCAGTGAGGAGGTTTATTCGCTCTATCATCACATCCTTCGGGTTAAGATGATTGATAGTTGCTCTGGACATACAGGTCCTGCCTCTTCACTGTCTATGACGGATATTGTCAGGCAAGGCTCTGCCAGCGGGGATCTGGTGGAAGGGAGCGTGCCTCCTCCTCTTCCGATTTATCTCGAGAGGCCTCCCGTCGGATCGAGTTCGGAAGATCAGATGGCGGCACAGCCTGGATAGGGAGCATTGGTCCCTTCATCCTCCTCTGCTCGTATGACTTTGGGGGTTGACCTCTCAGCCTTACCGAGTATCCAAGTTCTTCAGGCCACCGAGAAAGAATTAGCCGCTGTTCAAGCATCCTTTCGCTAAGAATTTATCTTTTTTGTGGCAGGGGCAGCAAGTTCTGTTGCGTCTTCTTCGATACTGCCATCTATACTTCCTTTGACGCCGTCCTCTACGGAAGTTCTGGATGAGGTGTCACAGGATGTGGTTGACAGCTTCTACCGCCATTTGAAAAGAGGAGTCGATGCTGCTGTAGAGCGGGAGACCCCCTTTGCCTTGGCCCGACAATACGCTCATGGGCAAATTGAGATTCTTAAAACCCTTCCTGGCGGGGCGGGGATAGCTGCGCTTCTGGAGCCCAAGTTGTTAGAGGCTGATCAGCTTGTGGCCAAATTTCGAACGCTGCGGCAAGCTGATCTGTCTGCAGCAATAGATCAGGAGCGGAGCTTCCTGACCACTGCCTTGGAGAAGATAAGGCTTGCACGAGATACGTCCAAGCCGGTCATAATAAAGGACCTTGGCGACCTATCTCTCTTGTACGACCAGCTGAGCCGCTGGAGCGAGGTTTACAGAGCTCGGGAAGCGACCGCCTCCCGTGGAGTAACCGATACAAGGGAGCAGATCCTTGAACTTCAGAAGAAGCTGGCCTTCTTGGAGTCTGAGCTTGAAGCTTCCCGTGCGGATAAAGAGTTGATCATTCAGGACGACGAAAGGGTTTCCCGAGCTTCTGCTAACCTGGAGCGTGCTCTGAAGAAGTTTGAGGATGGCTGGCGGGCTCATGCGTACCTGGAAGATGCGGCGCTGCTGACTCAGTAGGCCGAGCGTCGGGCCAAACAGAGGTTTGAGCGGTCGACTACCTTGTTGAGAGACCGTCTCATGGCATTATTTATCGCCGAACAATAGTTGGCTTTTTCCTTCTTCTGTTTATGTTCTTTTCTTTTCTTTTTCCATCTTGTAATAGGGACATAGTCCCAGATAATGTAGTACCTTAGATTTTGAATAAATGAGCATGTTTCGACTCATCCTTCATTTCTTGTACTTGTTCTGTTTGTGGCATATTGTCCTACTGAAGGACTATTTGTGGACCTGTTACCCTGGGCATACCTTGGTTTTAGGTACGGATAACAAGTTTGAGAGGGATACCTAGAACAACTTTGTGATAAGGGGGTTGTAGAAGTTCTTGGTATTGAAAGAATGCCAGAGAGAAGCTGGGCTCCCAAGACATGATAAGGAAAGAGTGGCATGTACTAGAAAACTTAGTACAGTATTTGTGGTCGACTGTGGATATTTGTGGTCAACAGAGGACATTTACGGTCAACAGAGGACATTTGTGGTCGTCGGAAGACATTTGTGGACCTATTATCCTTGGCGTACTCCGGTTGTGGGTACAAATAATAAGTCAAGAGACAAACCAACATACTTACTCAGAGGTAATGAGGACATGGCAAATATGAGGGTTTCTTCGATGGAGCTTTCCTACTCAGAGGTAATGAGGACATGGCAGGAGTGGGCTCCATGAAGGGGTACATAGAACAACTCAGAGGTAATAAGGACATGGAAGTTCTATATGAGGGGGCGGTTTGTTTTTGATGGAAGTGAAACAACTCAGAGGTAGCATCGACATAGTTGTCTTAGGAAATTTGTGGATCTGTTACCCTTTTTGTGTACTGGAAGTTCGAGTAGTGGATCATGAGGAAGGAGCTCCTTTTAGGAAGAAAGTTCAGAGGTATGATCATACGTGACTTACTACCCAAAAGATGCGATATAGATTGACCATGATGGGAGTTCAGCGGTACCTGCGGGTACATAACTCGACAATCTGGATGATTTGGAGGCAGAATGTGAGTTCAACGGTACCACAGGGTACATAACTCAACTATCTGAAATATTCGGAAGCAGAATGTAAGTTCAGTGGTACCAGAGGGTACATAACTCTATAATCTGGGATATTTTGAGGATGAATATAGGTGAGTTCAGTGGTACCAAGGGCACATGACCCGATAATCTAAGATGTTTGGAGGCCGAATGTGAGTTCAGCGGTACCAGGGGTACATAACTCAACAATCTGAGATATTTAGAGGCAGACTGTGGGTTCAGCGGTACCAGAGGGTACATAACTCAACAGTCTGAGATATTTACGGTATGTCATTTTAGAAATAATACTTCTTAAGGAACTTACCGTTGATGGGCAACATGAGCAAGTCTCCGTTTTACTTTGCGAGGCGGTAAGCTCCATTAGAGCATACAGTCTCGATGATGAACGGGCCTTCCCACTTTGGCTGGAACTTGCCGGCGGTCTTGTGAGTCATGACCATCGGCCTTCGAACTGCCAAAACAAGATCGCCTACTTGAAACGTTCTGATTTTGAGCTTCTTGTTGAAAGCTCCGGAGATTCGGGCTTGATACAGCTCAATTCGTTGTTGAGCTAACATGCGCCTCTCGTCTAGGGCCTCCAACTCTTACAGTTGACGATGGTGATTATCGTCTATCGTCAATTGATAGGTGAGGGCGACGCGGAGTAAGGGGATTTGGGTCTCCAAGGGGAGAACTGCCTCACTCCCGTATACCAAGGAGAATGGCGTATTCCCGGTAGCCGTTCGTACTGTTGTACGGTACACCTATAAGCATTCGCCGAGCTTTTCATTCCAGTCGCGTTTGTTTGATGATACAAACTTCTTGAGAAGCTTGATGATTATTTTGTTGAATGCTTCAGCTAGACCATTAGCCGCTGGGTTGTATGGTGTTGAAGCAATATTCTGGATTCGGTATTTGTCGCAGAACCGATAGAAGGCGTGGCTAGCGAACTGTGGACCGTTATCGTAAGATGATCCTTCGGAGAAGTCCAAAGCGATAGATGACGTGATGCTTGAGGAAGCTGATCATGTTTGAAGTATTGACTTCTGTAAGCGGAACAGCTTCCTCCCATTTGGAGAAGTAATCTGTGATTGCGAGTATGAAGCGATATCCTCTGGACGAAGGTAGAGTGATCGGACCAATGATGTCCATTCCCCATACTTCGAATGGTCAGGATGCCACCGTCGGATGTAGAAACTCGGATGGCTGGTGGATGAAATCTGCGTGGACTTGACAGGCTTTGTATTTTCGTGCATAGTCTATTGCATCTGCAACCATCGTGGGCCAATAATGGCCCATTCGTCGAAGGCGATCCTGTAATTTTGGGCCAGGCTGATGGGCCCCACAGACGCCATCATGAGCTCCACGTATGGCTTCTTTGGCTTCTGTGTTTGACAGATATCGAAGCAGTAATCCATCGTATGGTCGCCGATACAACATTTTTGTCTCTGTATCGTAGAAGAATCTGAGGGAACGTCTTCAGATAGAAGTGGCTTTCTTCGGATTCTCTGACAGGATGTCGTAGACTACGAAGTCAATGAATGGTTGTCTCCAGTCTGGTGCTTCGTTGACTGCCAGCACGGAGTAACTCTCAACATATTGAATATTATTCCTGGGACAGACCAACTCACAGCCTATTTTTAACCAGATGATGAGCATGATTCGGAACTGCTAAGGAAGCGGCGAGACCTGCTAGGGCATCGGCTTCAATGTTCTGGAGGCTAGAAATATGTTCTATGAAAAACCCTTCCAAGGATGAGATGATGTCAATCGCTATTTGGTGATAAGGGATCATGTCTTCATGGCGAACCTCGTATGAACTCCGAATTTGATTGACGATTAGCTGTGAATCGCCATATGCTTTAAGGTATTCTACCCCCAGTTCCTTTGCAAGTCGGAGGCCAATGACCAGAGCATTGTACTCGACCACATTGTTTGAGCAGGACTCCGTGAGGGAGTAAGCCCGATTAATCACCAGCTCGGAGGGAGAAATCAGCACCACTCTGACTCCAACGACGATGTTGCCCTTGGGCCCCGTTCTGGAAGCACCGTCGAAGAACATTCTCTATATGGTATCATAAGAGGACACATTTGAATTGGCGACCTCATCTGGAATCTCTTCGTCTATTCTGGTTGACTCCGAACCTGGATGAGCCGCTAAAAAGTCTGCCAGAGCTTGACCATTGATCGCTTTCTGTGGAACGAAGATCATGTGGTAGGGGGACAATAATATCGCCCAGGTAGCGAGGCGAGAGCTGAGTGCGCCCGGCTTAGTCATGAGGACCCTGAGGGGATTAACTTTTGATATGACATAGATGGTTTGTCCCATAACATAGTGTCGCGTCTTCTGAATGGCAAACACTAGAGCAAGACACTCCTTTTCTACGACAGTGTATCGGTGTTCTGGCCCCATCATCATTCGGCTGAGGTAATATATAGCTTGCTCATGGCCTGTATTATTGTTTTGTGCTAGTAGAGCACCGAAAGAATGCTCCATAGCTCGTACATAGAGCAGGAATAGTTTTCCAGCAACCGGAGCCACCAGGACTGGAGGGTTCGTCAGATATTCTTTGATGCCGTCGAAGGCGCGCTGGCATTCTTCGTCACATACGAATGAAATGCCCTTCTTCATGAGGTGGGTGAATGGCTGACATCGCCCGAAGAGGTTAGAGATGAACCTTCTGATGTAGGCCAGCCTCCCTTGAAGGCCTCGGAGTTCACGGAGATTTCTCGGGGACCCATCTCCATGATTGCCTTCGTCTTCTCAGGGTCTATGTGGATACCCTGGGAAGTAATGATGAAACCCAAGAACTTCCCGCTGGATACGCCCAAGAAAGATTTTGTGAGATTCATCTTTAAATTGTACGCTCATATCCAGGTCGAACACTGTCCTCAGATCCTGTAGATGATCTTCCATAGAGCGACTTTTGACGGCGATGTCGTGAAGTAGCATTCTACTGTCTTGCGCAAGTGGTCTCTAAAGATGATGCTCATAGCTCTTTGATAGGTGGTACCAACATTCTTTAAACCAAAAGGCATGACTGTGTAGCAGTGTGTGCCAATTGGTGTTCGGAATGATGTATGCTTTTCGTTATCAGGGAACATCTTGATTTAGTTGTACCCTAAAAAACCATCCATGAATGACATACGCTCGAAGCTGCAGGTGTTGTCAATCATGATGTCTGTGATAGGGAGGAGGAACTCATCCTTAGGACATGCCTCATTCAGGTTTCAGAAGTCGATGCAGATTCGAATCTTTCCATTCTTCTTGAGGACTGGTACTATGTTGGCGACCCAGTCTTGATGTTGTTTCTTGCGGATGAAACCACTGGTTATCAGTTTATTGACCTCAGCTTCAATGACATTCATGACGTTGGGGCGGAACCGTCGTTGCTGTTGCTTGACCGGTTTTGTGTCCGGACGGATGTCGAGTTTGTGAAGTGCAACCTCTGGGTTCAGTCCTGGCATGTCTTCGTAGCTCCAGGCGAACACGTCGATGTATTCTCTGACGAGTTGCAGTAGCGATTCTCGCTCTTCGTCTGTCAGATTCTTGCTAACGAAGATGGGCTTGGAAGAGGACTCATCACCGAGATCAACTAGCATAACCTCATCTTCGGTGGGAGGCTCTCTTTGTTCGAACCGCTTCTCCCATTGCGCATCTAGTTGTTGTTCCCACGGCTCTAACTCAAGAAGTTCAGGAATGTCTTTATCTTCTTCGTAGGCGTCGACAAATGCTATATTGATGTACCAGACTTGCCTGAGCATGTCTCTAATATTGACGTCTGAATCAGAAGTTGGTGATCCGGTTGAGTGTGGATGCCAGTCGCATTCCTTATCTGAGCTTTCAGGGGTCGTTGCAGGTGTAACATAACCTAGCCCACATCTGGTCTTGTTGTAGTAATCCCGTGGTTTTCCAGCCGGGACCGGCAACTGTAAGGGTAGCAGCCGTCCAGTGCCGTAGTTCAAGCCTGGTGTAGTTTCCAGATCATACCCCTATTTTTGTATGAGGTACTTGGATCGGGAACTATATAGATAAATAGGCAGTCTTCCGGTGTTAGGTTCGAGATCAACTTCTTCTACCTGAAGGGTTGTGGGTCATTCTTTTGGCCGAAGATGACTGGATGATCCTCTCCCTCGATTATGCGGTAAGCGTCTTCCACTGGAGTAAGTTGGTTTGCGGTGTAAACATTTGTCACCTGTGTGTGCAGGTGGGTGCCTATACCGTGTTCCATGGCATACATTGTACAAAGCTTATTAAGCTCGAGGTAATTCAAAGATAGCCCTTTATTGATGAAATAAGGTATCTTTTCTAGTGGGATTACATCTTCTGTGGATGGAACATCAGTGTGAGCAGCCCCATACTTGGCCAGCTCTGGCTCTTCTTCAACCACCCCCTGTGTTATTATAGATTGGGAGGATGACTTGGGCAGCTTAATCATTAGGGGCTCCATGGGTGGAGCAGAACGTGGAGTCGTTGGCATACTAGCCACCCCCAGTTTGGTGCTTGGCGCTGGGCGGGGGATTGTTGGCTGGCTAGCAGTCCTCGACTTAGCACTCGACTGCTGATTAATTCTGGAAAGACGGATCATCATCGGCTTGACAGAGGGATTGCGCTCCTCTATTTATTGCTGACTCACTCTAGGCAGCCTGATTGTCAGTGGCTCTGTCGTAGGTTGGCACTTGGCCAGACCTTGGCAGTCGGATTATCATCTGCTCCTCTTGTGCAGAGAGGATAATTGCGTCCTTACACAGAGTGGCCGTAAGAGGTGCAGTTCTGTCAGGTTTGCGGGCTTGGAGGTGGATCGTTAGGGTTGTTTTGCTCCAGTTGCTGCCTCAGTTGGAGCTTGAGTATCTTCTTCGACAAGGTGCCTTTTTGACTTCTCGTACAAGCATGAGTCGGAGTAGTAAGATTCAACCCCTTTAAAGGGGTCGATGTCGACAAATTCTGTCTTCACGAAGCCATGCTTATCGACGTACTTGAAGCATTGGTGCAGTATGGAAGGTAAAATCATGTAATCGTGTATCCAAGGACGCCCCAGGAGAATATTGTAGGAAGTATCCGCATCTATGACATAACAGGTCACTTATGATTGAAGATCGCCGATTTGGCATTTCAGATGAATCTTTCCGATCGGATAGCTTCTGCCTGAATTAAAACCGCTAATGGCGGTGCTTGTCGGCGTCAGGCGATGCATTGGGATGCGCAGATGGTGTAGTAGGCTCTTTGGGATAATACTTATGGAAGAACTAGGGTCAAAGTGCATCCGATCCACCTTGATATCGCCAATGTACCCAGTATAATACAGAGGGCAAACATGCAGGTTGGTCTTGATAAGCATATCCTGCGGAGTGAAGACAATGTTGGGCATTGCACCCGTGCAAGCGCTGTCTTGAAGATCTGCAGGCGAATTCCCCCCAGTGAGATTGGATTGAGCCAGATATGCGTCGGCATTCTGGAGTGCCTCGCTCAATACGACACGAACGTCATTGGAGAGTCTCAGGAGCTTGTATAGTGACAATTTGGCCGATGTGTTGGCCAATTGTGTCAGGATGTCAAAGTTGTAAGGCCTCTCCAGCCCCTAAGGCACCTCTTTTCGGAGCGGCTTGTCAAAGCGAGTCTCCTTCGGCCTAGGCTTGTCGATCGTCAAAGGCTGAGAAGGTCCTGGGGCATCAGCAACTATCGGTAGATGATCTTTAGTCGAGTTACCCGGTGGAGGTTGGGTTTGTGCGCCGGATCGGGTAACAATAGCAGTAGCTTCTTCGACCTCTGTCGAGATTGTGCGGCATAATTTGACTTTTCTACTCTTCTTTTTGTTGGAAGCGGGTGGTACGAACTGAGTTACTTTCGGTACCAGGTCCGGGTGGACCCACATGACCTCCCCTCATGATGTGGTAAGGGGCACTAGACCAGCAGCCTGGTCTCGGGGAGGTGAAAGGTTAGCGATTTACATTCTTGCCCTGGGGACGGACACTACTCCATCTTGAGTCTTTGTCGGAGGAAAGCTGCCAAATTGTACTGACACCATGTTGGCTGCTACGGTTACCTCTTTGAAATCAATGGCCAAGGCCTTAAAATCGATAAGATGCTGGATGTATCGCTTCAGTTGGTAGCAATCTTATGTAGCATGATGGACATAGCGATGATAGTGGCAGTACTTGGGGCCTTCCATCTCTGCAAGACGAGGTTCACGTCTTGGAGGAGGGAGCTGGATTCGACCTCCTTGTATGAGCATGTCCAAGATGGGCTTAACATGGCCGTCTTCGAAGGAATAGGTCATCTTAGGCCACTGCTTCTCCACCAGCTTTGGTTCAGGCTTCAGAGCTGTGTCGTCCACCATAGCCTGTTTTCCCTTATTGTCTCGATTGTTGGAGGGGTTACCACCATTAGTGCTGTTAGTGTTAGGGCGTTTGCCCTTTTCCTCTCCTTCCGAGACGTGTAATCCCAGTTGCGGGCTTTCTTCAACTTGTCTTCTACGCTAGTGGCGTTGATAATGAAAGTCTTCCAATCCTTAAACTGACTTTCGCCCATCTAGAGGCTGATTGTGGGGAGCAGCCTCTTTTGGCAAATTTTAATTAAGGAGGAATCAAGGTTACCGGAAGGCAACTTCATCGCGGTTTGACGAAACCATTCGATATAGTTCCTTGTAACTCCTTTTCTCCCTGGACAACGTCCATATGGGTGGACATCGTCACGTCTTATCCTACTTCGTAGAACCTTTCCAGAAACATACGTTTGAAGTCGGCGAAGGAATAGATGCAGTTGTCTGGCAAGTTGCGATACCAGTCAAAGGCGACCCCTTCCAACGCTCCAATGAACAGCCACATGAGAATGGCGTCGTCATGAGGCAGATGGTCGATTGTGACTTCGAAGTAGGTGATGTACCTGCTTGCAGATGTCTTCCCATCATACGGATTGATGTTGAATGGTTTATATCTTGGTGGGAAGGGCACATCTCTCCATGCAATAGGATACGATTGTCGTATCCTGAGGTCCTGGCAGTTTTCTCGGGCGTGGAACATGGCCCAAAGCTCCTGGACCTCTCTTCTAGCCTCCCTGGCCTCGTCTGCAGCAGTGGGAGCCGATGTTGTCGGAGGATTGTCGCTCGGGTTTGGTGCAGCGGAGTTTGAGTCCGTATTGACCGTATGACCCAAGCTTGTTTGGCCAGGCGTCCTCCCTTGCAGAGTTGGAAGGGCCGCTTTGATCTCATCCACAGACTTGACCAAGGCGTGCAGTATGGCCTCCAGAGTGTCTGTAACGCCCCAGTCCCAAAATACGTAGGACCAAGCACGTGAACATGCCAGCTGCACATATACGAAGAATACTCTAATATATAGAATCCTCGCATATGCACATAAGCTGTAAATAAATAATCACAGGCCAGAATAACATATCTAATCTCATCACAGCTAAACACAGAAGATAATGAAGTCCAAATAAATAAATAAGAGTATCAAAAGATAGCCGGGTGAACATACTCACTCCAAACAGCTATGAAAAATAGTCTCACAAGATTGGAGTCCGACCTCCGCAAAATAGAAAGAAAAGAGATGTAAAATAATGTCTACAACTGTCTCAAATATGGAATAGACTAGAAATCACTAGTGACTGTCTCGTCATCAACGTAAGATAGCTCCAATACTGCTCCGTACTCCTGTGGAAACTCGTCTAAACCTGGAGAGATAACCAGGTCCTCAGGGGACATAGCAAGATAGAAGAAAATACCATGCCATATAAACTGTGATAATATAATAAGAGAAAAAGGTATGCATGCAACCGGGTTCCTGACCATTCTACTGTGAATATGCAGTTGAGATACAATCCTTCGACGCATGAACCCTGGCTGAGAATAGGATCGGCATAGTTCCCATAGAGGGTACCAGGGGCCTACGTCCATAACGCTCGGGAAACGTCAGAGGGCACCATGTGAAGGGCTACGTCCATAACGCCCTGGGAAACGTCAGAGGGCACTTGTAGCCTGCGTCTCCAGAGGAGCGCACAGGTAATCATGGAAGTGTAAAGAAGCCCATACGTCAGGTATTGTTCTCCCCACCCAATGCCTAGTATCATCATATCCATGTCTGATATGAACCTCTAGTAACCGCCAAGTCTTCTAACATGCAATACTATTGGCAGTTACTCCTATCCGTCGCACGCTCCATACGTATCGGTGGCCAGCCGACTACACGGAAATGTGTCCTACATGTGACTCACATCACGTGATACAACAAGTGTCAAGGCCGTATGAGATATACCAATACCTCAACATCAATGGGTGGTCAATAAACTAAGTCAATACAAGAGAATAAATAAAGCAAGGAAAACGACCGATAGAGTCGCTTGCACCCAAGTGTGGCTTGGACGCACAGTTTAAATATCACGAAACAAAATACTAAAAATAACAACTAA